>BGPT01002816.1:31172-68339 GCA_003297045.1 Symbiodinium sp. clade C Y103 | reverse complement strand
TGAAGATATGAAGATGTAAGATGTGCAGATGTGAAGATATGAAAATGTAATAATGCAGATCTCTTTTTACGAAAAACCCTTCGCAGACGCTCTCGGGAATAAGAAGATATACCATCATCCTGTGGATTTGGAGCTGGCTGATGTTTCCGAATATGTGTTAGTTCCATTCCTACGAACAGGATAATGATCCCAAATTAAAACATATTTCCAGGATGTCAGATCAGCAAAGGGGGCTAGAGATGGGCGTAGTCAAAGTGTATTGATTGACCTACCTAGAAGTGCTCTTTGATTGCTGTTGGTCATAGATTGCTCGACTGCTGCACACATTCTATTTGTGTACCAAGGGAAGTCGTGAGTTTGTATAATACAGTAGATGTGGCCATGTTCGCCAACATGCCTGTTACCTGTCGGAATGAGCAGAATATGTTAAAACTGGTGGTCAAAGCAGGGGCTGATAGTCCACTATGACTTATTGTGTTTGGTCGAGACCCAGCCTGGTGATGCAGTCGGCTAGAAATTCACTCTTGTGTTGCCCAAGGTCTTCCCGACATCTCAAGATGGAAAAGTATCCATGTAGTATTCATCCATGTGCCCGATGTGCCCGATGTGCCCGATGTGCCCGATGGATACCCACTGAACCAGTGTGGCTGATGATCAAATTTGTCAATGTCAGTGATGTATTGCATTGACACCGGTATCATAAATATTCATAAATCACATCCCTGCGTCCTCGCGTGTGAACCCCTTGACTGCCTAAAACGGCAGTACTGTTTCTGGAACATCCTTCAATCCCTTCCCCCTTATAATACAATACCTATGTCTAGTGTGACGTCGAAATCGGGTACCAATTGGCCCACAGAATAAATCAAAATTGTCGGTGCCAGTGTTTGACCCTGAATGATCCAGACCCAGGTGAGTATGCATGTATAGCATTCTACTTCAACATTTTATGCAACAAAAAATGCAACTACTGTAGCAGCTACTAGATGCAGCTTCCTCCTGGTTGGCCTAGGAGACCTTCAGACCTACTGGGATAGGGCGAAGGGCACCTGGGCGACAAAAACCCATGAGTTGCTCATTGTCCACAAATTGTCTATGTAGATGCTCAATGGGAAGGTGATGATGCATCATTTGATTTTAGGATATGTATTACCTAGTTGAGCATTGGCCAATTCATCCTTTGGTTCTTTGTTATTAAATGGGACTATTGTCACCGCGGATACTGTAGCTTCCATTTAAAGGAATTTGTCACTATAGACCATGGATGAGCACGGACTATTGTGTGTTTCAATTGTTTCAATCCAAACTTGCCAACCAGCAGAAAAGACAAGGATGATAACGCCAATCAAGTGGTTTTTCCATCCTTTGTCCCTGCTGAATCAACATCACCAGACTTCTGTTGCCTAGATTTTCGGAAATTCTTCTGGTGTTTCCACCAAAAAACATCCACCAATCAAAAACTCCCATCACTGCCACACGTCCGCGCCCTTGAGGCCGTGTGGTGATCTTTTCGAATATGCGGCTGACAGCTGACAGCTTGGCTCATCAGCTGAAGCGTGAGGGGATGACGTGTCGCCACCTGCATGGCAAGCTGGACCAGGATGGGGCCACACAGGGACTGTTTTCGTGTGAGGAGCCACAATCATGAACCATCCCCAAGTATCAACCATAGATTGGTGGATGAATCATACTATGAATCGGGGTATACACCATTTCAATCAATTTCACAAACCACTACCGTTGGGGATGCTGACAATTGTTGTGGAATGTTGTGGATCCCGCATTATATCCTGACGATATCCCCATTGTATCAAATTATATCCCCATCAGAACCCCGTTGATGGTTCGTGGTCATGGTTATTTCAAGGGCGTTGTTGATCTTATGATTATGGACAATTGTGGAGAAGATACCTCTTCACGAATTAATCTTGCTATACATTGACATTTTGACTATTTACCATTCAGTGCCATTAATAAAATACCATTGTTGGGTACCATTAAGTATCATTCAATAACATTAAATGCCACTATATCTCCACTATATCCCCACTATATCCCCAGTATATCCCCAGTATGACCGCCAGGAAGTGCGTGAAAAGGTCTTTGACGGATTTCGCAGAGGTGGTCTTCTGGGGTTTCCAGGGCTCCCGGCAACAACAGAATTGCTGAAGGATTTCCTCAGAAATCTGTCTCATTAGGAGTTGATATATGGATGAAAGATGGATGATAGATGGATGATAGATGGTTGATATGATGATTTCTGAATTTCAAGTTCATCTCCAAGAAATTGAAGATGATCCCGAATGCAACACATTTTGAGGTGGTCAAATGTTGTTATAGGTTGTTATATTGTGAAACTCTCTAGCTATTTGGCCATGAAGCTACTATCCATTTGAATCTAACTTGGAGTCTCGTCCAAATGTAAATCGGTACCCTTCTTGACTCCACTGGGTTTCCCTCCAAAGTTCGGCAATGGTTTGCATTCAGATGTGGACGTGATTCAAAGGTTACACGAATTGCAAGGGATTTCAGAAATAGCACGGGCGCGCCTCAAATTCGACCGCCCTGTGTCCCTGCACATTGTGTTGGTGGGGTGCCCACTTTTGGGTGAACAAAAGTCCTTGTTCATCAGTGTCTATCTATTATCATTTGTCTATTATCATCTATTATCATCTATTATCATCTATTATCTATATCGAAGCATTCCCAGAGAATGATGGAAAAATATGGAAAATGCATATGGTCCATGTGGTGAATTGGAGGTGATCACCAACGAAACTCGAGGCGACTTCGACATCCTGGTGGCCACCAACGTCGCGCCCAAACCTCAGAACTGTCGGGGAGTTGTTCTCTTTAGGGGTGCCAGGAGTTTGACCCATACCTATATAGGGGTTTCCCAAAATGGTATCCAAAAATGAATGGTTTATAATTAATGGAAAATCCCATCAAAATGGATGAGTATTGAGGTACCCCCATTTCAGGAGCATCCATATGATATGATATTTGGAATGATGCCATCATCATTCCAAAAAAAAAAATGCATCCTTCGCAGGAGAGTCCACTGCGCATGGCCAAAATGTGTCACGATCCAGGTCACGCGGCTTGGATTTTCCAGACGTCTCCTTGGTCGATCCTGGGCTGAATCGACTAAGTGGAAGTGGGACAGATGAACGTTCCATAAAGTGGCTTGAAATAGACTAGTCACATCCATTCACATCTATTCACATCTATTCACATCTATTCACTTTTCATCACTTTTCATTTTGGAGATGTGAACTACAATAGGTGAGAGACTGAAATGATCCATCCATTGTGGATTTTTGATGAGTTTTCGCCTTTGTGGGATGTCAATTTCAGTTGAAGCCCCGGTGAGGGTAAGCCGATGGTGAGCATAGTTTGATTCAAAAAAGCCTGTCAAACAGTGGCAGCACTGTAGAGATGTGTCCTTCAAAGTACTTCCTGCAAGTAGCCAACTAGAAATTCAGCTGTGGTGACGAGTAGCCCCTGTTTGAAACTTTCTAGGTTGCTGCAATTGCACATACCGTATGTGCACCCAGCGTTTTGTTTCAAACTTTGGCAGCTCCCTGGCACCTCCCCAGCTTCGATCGAATCCCAGGTCCAATTCAACCTACCCGACAACATTGACGTTTACACCCACCGCACTTTGGCTTAGTGGCTTGCATGTGGCCAAGCCGAGAATCTCGGGTTAGGCAGTGGCCATGGACATTTGCTGGTCATATTGTTTTGCAGGTTGGCTGTTTTGTTGGTGATTTCTGGAAATGTCATTCAAATCGAACCGCTACCTGTATCAATTTGCATCATTTCCGACATGTGTATTATTTGTGCATTGCCACGAAGATGAGAGTTGAGGGTTTCGCCGGTGGCGCTTTTCAAAGGTAATCACAAAGTGCACCCTAAGTGCTCCCCCATGCGGTACTCTGTTGTATCAACAGGAAACCACATCCACCTACTTGCTCAAAATGATCCGATTCTCCCATTCCAGCTCTGGCGTGTCGCCTCCAATCAGCACCCATGGCCCCACTAGCATTACTAATGTCAATGATCGTTTGGAACTAAAAATGAAATGACAGAACTATTTTATCCCTACTCAGCTGCTTCAAGCTAATTCATCAAATTACTGTATCATCAATTATCCATATGCATTTAGCTAGTGAAAGTTGATTCCTCCTGGTTCAATTCACATCCCTGTGGGTTAAGCATTGAAATTCTACGAAATCCACAAGGTGTGGGGCGAACTGGTCGCATCGGCCAGGCCAGTGTTTTCTCAGTGGGGCCGTTTTCTCCAAAGACTCGGGAGATGGAGCTATTGATTCTATACCATTTCTACACCATTTCTACACCATTTCCACACCATTTCCATCGATGATGTGTGTTGCTTCTCTATCGACTTGGAGATCATTAGTGATACACATTTATGTATAATAACTGTCCAATTGAGGGTTTATGGGGCTGGATATCATTGGAATGGGCAGACAGGTGGGCCAACATTTCCAGAGCTGGCAGGTGGGCCATGCCTTGGCTTATCTGGGTCCGAAGGATAAGAAGATCGCAGCGAAATTGGTGGAACTCTGGCGGAGTTTCCGGCTGTTTTATGGCCGTTTTATGGCCGTTTTATGGCTGATATTGGGATGCCTGTTTTCAGACACACTTATACTGGGGATGCACCGGCATGTGTCAAAACCTACAAGGTATATGATACGGTACATATTTGGAATGATGGACATCCATTTACCAGCTATGTCGATGTGAACGGAAGGGTACCAGGGTCTTGAAGCCATATTGCTGATGGCTTGTTTCATAATCATATGTAATCCATCCGTAATCCCCCAAAATATGACATGCCTCCGATTTGGCGGACCCCAAAACGACGAGATCTAATACTAAACCAGGGTTTCGTTCGGGGATATGTCATATTAGAGTAATTAGAGGAAGCATAATTAGTACTTTTCCCGAGGACACGTGGGCAAAGGGTTCTTGGTAGAAGGAGAGAAAGATTTGGAAAGTCAAGCGGTGGGATGTTCCAGTTGCACAGAACACGTCATGGGAACTGCTCCCTGGACTTGCAGAAGTTTCCCTCGAACTTCCCAACTTGTGTACAGTATATAGATAGTCAGTAGATGTTTGCTTCAGTTATTTCTGCATAATTTCCACCTTCATGTTCCCATTTACGATATTGGAGATGCAGCCCCCACTGCCCAGGAGTTTCTGGAGCTCAACAAACAAAATGTGCCGGAGAACGGGGTCGTGTTTGATTTGCCATGGTTTCACTAGGAACTGTCGCATTGAAAGGTTTGAGAGTTTCCGCGGCCTGCAGTACTGGAACATTTACAACCTAAGAGATGCATGAGGTATTCGTTTCTGGCTCCTGCAGTTTTGTGGAGGATAGATTTCATTTCACTTGATGATAACATTTCAGAATGTAAGATCTTGCCATTGAAAATTCCAGAGGCACAAAATATCAAAAGTGTGGCAGTTGCCACTTCCACGGCGTCATAACGCACCAGGACATCACCAAAAGTGGTGGTTAGGGAACCACCCAACAAGAATTTATTTTAAGTTGGTGACTCATAATACGTATATATATATATATACATCAAATATATATATATATAACTATATATATATATAATTATATATATACATATCAAATATATATATATATATCAAATATATATATATATATTATATTATATATATACAATGCCAACCTGAGTGGTACCTGTACTCACACCCACAATGGATCCTCCACACTTTTTCGTTTTGCTGCAGGACTACCTACGGGACATGGCCATCAAAGCTGAGACCTTGAAACATCGCTACTGATGGAAATTGATCCATTGGAAAGGGCGAAGATCGACGAGTCAAAACAAGAACTGCGGGTTTTGAGGTCAGGTGAGTGGCAGTGGGTGGATGATTGATATGTCCCCCATTGGTTTCTTTTTTGATGAGGTGGTCTATTCCACAGTGGTTTTATTTGGGATGTGAGACAAGTTTCCCCGTTGCGTCCGGTTATGCTGAGCCAGGATGGTTGCTGCATCAGCACTTTGACGAGTGTAGCGGGTGAGTTGGAATCAACAGTAACTGGGTGTTTCCACACTCAGAGGCAAAGGTCTTCCTTGCAATTTGAGTCATTCGTGTTTCCATATGCGCCACTGTCAAAAGCTGCATTCTACACCCATATTAGGGGATGGTAATCAATTCATTGATTGGGTGTTAATATTGCACTTGTGAGGAATAATGGTGGGATGACCACAAAGCATAAACCAACCCACACCCCTTGAAATAGCCTATTGCTCTCTCGAACCAAATACAGGTTTGAGGCTTCCTGCTCAGAGTTTAATCTGCACTGACATTTCGTCAAACCATATATATACCATGTTTTGACGCACATATCATTGGATTGGTTTAAGGGAAAATTTACAGGAAACAATGGATTTTCCCATGAAATATAGAGGTTTCCGGTTAAAAATTTCCCATTAACCAATCCAATGAACATATGTTCGAGTTCCAAACCCAAGTCTTTCTGTGGGATTGTGCGCAGGGAACTTGGAATCCACCCATCAATGAAAGACTCATCCTGCCATCCAACCCATATCCACTGTAGGGGGGTTGAGATCTGCCACACCCGCCCCTGCAACTTGGACCAGCATACTTCGCAGCACCCAACAGAAGCTGAATTTATTCCAGTCGAGTCCAAATTGTGAATTTGACAATTTGTTTGTGCTGCAACAAGAAGAAAACCAAGTGACAGGCATCTCAGAGAGAAGAGAGCATGTACTGGATTCTGAATTTCGAGCTTGAACGGCATGGCACCATTATGCACGATTGGGTACGAAGTTCACGAAAGTTATACAATTTCCCTCCTAATTGTAGCTGCGGCCTTTCAGCCGGGAGCATGGCTCTCATTACAGATGGAGGCAGAAAACTGGAGGACCCGATTGAGAGTATGTGGTCAAGATGCCCTGAAGTGATGACGTCAATGGCGATCGCAAACAGATTGGAATAGATTGTCAGAAATTGCTTGATATTACTCTCACAAGTTGTGGGAGTAATATCTTGCAATTTCTGACAATCTATAACTCAAGAGTTTACCTTTTTTACCTTGAAAATCGGCCTTAGATGAATCTCATTACTTGTTTTAGTTGTTACTCACGTCGGATTCTTTATTTCCATGATATCCCATCATATTCATGAAATATTTAAAGGATTTTTTTGAAAAAAAAATCCTATGAAGATTCCTATGATGTCAGTTTCCAATCCCACGAGTCACCACCACCCAAACGGTTACGGAGTTCTCCTGGGCTCCAGGAGTACAAAGCCCGCGAGTCCATCTATATCTCCGCCCTGGTGAACCAAGAAGCCGAGATGTTGCGCTTCAGGCGCCGAGAGCTTCATTGGGACGACTCTCCAATGGCTACGTCATGGATGCGGTTCAAACCTGTTAACCATTCAAATGGATCAAATTGATTCAAATTGGATCTAATTGATTGATTGTTTATAGATGTTTATTTGCTATATGATACTGACTATATATACTGACTATATGTTAATTAATATATTACTGTACAAATAATGATATGCTACTACTAAACATGATCAAAAGTGCCATGGGGTCTATTGGTGCACGAACTGTTGGGCCATAGCCCAGTTTTCAGGATGATTCGTAAAATCAACTGGCACGTCATGGGCGTAGCTTCGGAGCAACCAATTTTGCGCTGGCAAGAAAACAATGTGGGTCATCCACCGGTCAATATTGCCGGTATTCTCAATTCAAAATCCAGGCTGTTGCAAAGTTCTTTCAGCTGAATGGGTGATGTTGAGATTCAGGTTTGATGGCTAGTGTCGGCTGATGTTGCTCAGTAAACCTGGCTTTGGTCGATTCATGAAGACATTTCTCACCCTTGCTAAAGATTGAACTCATATTTCTGTATTTTTTTTGTTTTTAGATAGTATCCAAATCAATATTTCCATGTTTTGCTGCTCAATAAGAGTTCACCTTCTGATCATCCATTTATTGAGTATCAAAAGGTTATTTATCGAGTATCATTCATTGATCATCCATTAATCCATCATCTTCTGATCATCAATAAAGCAACCTATGTTTTTATTCGTATCCAGATTGACTATTGATGATATTTGATGATCATCAATCATCCCATTTGGTCATCAATCATGATCATCTGAATATTTGGGTTTGATCATTGGCTACCTCAATGATTGGATTCATACAAAAAAGATATCTATAGATAGACGAGAATCATCTAAGATCTGTGATTCCTTGGGTCTTTAATTTTGACCCATCCCCAGGTCATCCCCATATCATTCATGGTATCCTCATGGGGTCGTTGAGGGCCCTGGCGGCCGAAATCATGGGCGCCTACTCCGATGTCTCCACCGCCGCCTTGCGGAGCCCGGGCTCCCTATGGAAAAATGGTGAGGTCAGCGGCAAAAATGGCGACTTCACCGTGGAAAATGATGGGAAAGTGTGATTTAACCACGGAAAATGGTGATTTAAGGATGGAAAATGATCGGAAAGTGTGATTTCAGGATGGAACATTGTGATTTAAGATGATTTAAAGATGATGTAAGAATGGAAGATGGTTATGATGTGGTAAACCCAATGACCAAGATCATCCCTAATGACTCGCCGTCAATGGGTGGATAAAACACCATCCCCAAATGATAGGTGATTGATTGGGTTTACCACAATAAAGCCAATCGGAAACGCCAAGTTCTGGAGGTCTGTGATTTGCAACAATGATTAACAATGAAACAATGATTGCCTGGTAAAACCCAATCATATTGAAGGTGTATTTAAAATAAACATATACAAGATGAAGGCCAATAAGACCAACATGTGTGAAGGTCTTCAAAGGAAACACAACGTTAAAAATGAGGGATGATTGATGCATTCGGCTTTATCACGTGATATCACTATGCATGGATTTTTGTACCTGATGATCCGATGAGAGCTTCGCATTCTGGGGAATGTTTGGAACTGACAGGAGATTCACCATTGAAGTCCCTGTTTCAGGGCCCCTCTATCACTTCCATCACCGGCCTCCATCTTCAGACCAAGGTTTCTAGGTCCAGAATCTTCAGCCCATTCCCCATGGCAAACGACCAGTCTTCACATCGTCAAGCATAGCTCCTGGTTGCAGGAAAATTGCCTGGGTCAATTCAACTTGGTACCCTGGTTCACACTGCAGATAGGGGCTCCTGATGTTCTGGGAACAGGTGTCCGTATGGTTTCCTTATTGCCTTGACGACCTGACAGCTCCAAAACCACTTGGGACGTTTGGGGGTGGATCCAGAGAACATGCTTCATAGAGAAACAACTCATAAAGACTTCAGGATGAATTGACTGATCCAGATCTGACGGGTTCTTCTGACGTGTTTTGGTCGCCCAGGTGGCCTTACGGATCCCACCAGCAACATGGAGGCCATGGTGAGATGTTGCCATTGCTGCCGTCCCGTGGAGAGTTCAAGCACATCAAGCACCAGCAGTTTCAGCATGAACATCGTGGCAGAAATCAATGGTCATGATATTCACAATGTGACACATCCAAACCCTACCTGGATACTCTTCAAGTTCTCCACAGGTCTTGATGCTCCGGCAGCAGGCCTTTCTGGGACTTTGCCGGGCAACTGGGGCTGGCCACACCTATCAATCTGACTGAATTGCAAGCGACACCTGCGTAGGCCCGGGCAAAAGAGCAGCGAGTGCGGCAGTTGAAAGACGACCTGGAGGCACAGCTCTGGGGAATGATCCAATGTTTTGTTGACCGCGTCCAGTGTGTTGTAGATGGACGTCCAACGAAGACATATGGGAGGTCTAGGTGTTAATTTGTGATGCTTGATTCTGATAGTTCATAAATGCGGGATTATTTGCGCTATCCTGAGTCCACATGCATGCAGCACATATAATATATACGTGACTGTATGTAGCTATAGAACTACGTACTGTAAGTGCAACAGAGCACCCATCTACCTTAGTTACAGTACATGTCTTACAGGTGTTCTTATCATACTGATTGCCTGAGGTCACCTAGTTGCACAGCTTGAAGAACTGGCAGCAGCTGTATTTCCGACGAAATGAATAATTTCAACATATTTCAACCCAAGATTCCTGACTAGTACTAAATCCCGCTGAAGCAGCTAAGCAGGACTTGCAAGTAGGGCTCGACAAAACGTCTAAAATTTGAAAAAAAAAACACTTTTGCAAGTCATAACCCTATAATATGTATATATATATATATATCAGTCAGTTGGGGTGTTGTTCCTATCAGTGCTATTATTGCAAGGTTGACAGTGCACATATACGTCCATAATGACAGAAAAAGTCAGATTCAGCATCAATTTCCTGCATCCCCTGGCATTAAACTCCACGGAGTTTCAAGTGGATATCCAATATGGCTTTGGGTCATTCTTATCTTTGAGACATATGCCGCGCTTCCAAGTCTTGCTTGATCAGGCCAACCGCTTTGACCAAAACAATCCCGCGGGAAAAGCCCGGACACCTAGCCTGACAAGGCTGGAGGCAAGCCAGGTGGATTCTCTTAGAGTGAAAGGTGCATATTTCACTGACTGCAGGCAGAGTTTCCACCGCATGAACTGGGGGGGCCTGCAACTCACATAGACATGTCAAATTCTCTATCGATGTACTCATGTGAATTGACTAGTTGGTTTATTGACTATATCGTATCATATCCTATATGATCTACACAATTAATATGTTCCCTGACTGAACACTGAATGGGATACCTCCATGTCTCAGTTCAAGCATGATTTCCTGGCCGTATCCGGGCAGTGAGGGGTTGGTCATCCAAACATACCAGTGGATTGGGTAAAGGATGGTAAAGGAACTATTTTCAGGATCCCAACCCACTCCTAGTTTTATCTAAAAATCAAACTAATCTAAGTATGATATAAGATGTTTACGTATACTACATGTGAAATCATATGAATACACATTTCGGTATAAATGGGTTTAGTTTTGAACCCTGGCATTGCATGGTGAACACCAGCTTGGTGCCAGCCGCGAAAATCGTAGGCGCTGATGCAGAAATGTAAGGCGTGGGCTCGGGATGTACGGGGGCTTGGATTAGATGGATTACCGGCTTGTCCAAAAATTGGAAAATTACCCAACCAAACTGGCGAAATAGGAAGTTTACATCCCCAATTGATGGTTATGTTCATGGGGAAGATGAGGACGAACTCAGGGATGTGCCAAACCCCTTCACGAAAGGCGCTCCTTTCGGAGAATCGGGAGCTTGGAGAACTGATGCAACAGGAGATCCGGCCATCAACTGTTGGTGAATGGTAGGTTCATGACTTTTTTGTTTAAGGAACATATGGAGGAATATACTTCCCAACTTTCAAAGACAGCAGGGTGCCGAAGATGAGCCATGTGCTGGTAGCTTCCCTGGCGCAAAATTGGAGATAGTGGTCTTCATGCCAAGAAAATAGATGTTTGAACACATGGCAACGCATAAAATTTGTTTGCTTTGCGATCAAATTCGAATCTTCTATAGTGAAGGTACTAGGATATAGGTGGAAATTGACCTATTCCTCTTCTAACATGGAGTGCTCTGTTGTTGATAAAGAAGGGCATCGTTTTGCACCGGTACGCAGCGACTGCAAAAATGAGAAAGAACCTGATTGGCAGATGTGATTTCGATCCAACGCGTCTCAGCCCCCATCCATACATTCCCAATATTCCAAGAATTGGTTGAAGCACGTTCCAGGAACTCCGCATATTTATGGAGAAATTGAGAGAAATTGTATGATTTTCTGAAAAAAGAAAAGTTTCAAATGAAATCATGCCATGCACAGTTTCCCCCATACAGCTAAAAGCCAGTGTTTCCGATCTTCCCGTCAACCAATCCATTGAATGTCATACTGTAGTTAGTTGTTGGATCAGCCATTTCCCATCCATGTTATTGGTTAAATCCACCCATTTTCCTCATATTTTTCAGGGTGAAATTCACCATATTGTTTCCATGATTGTGCCTCAATCTCCATGGTTATTCATTTTAAGAGTGAAATCCCCCATGTTTTTATATGTTTTCCCAATTTGGATGGTGATTTTCCCATGATTTCCCGCTGTTTTCCCATTTTGATCGGTGAAATCCAGCATTTTTTCCACGGTTCCACCCCGATCGCTTTCGCGGCGGCAGGAGCGCCTTGCTGAACTGCGAGGGACTCTGCAGAATGAACAAAGGCGCCAGGATGCTGTTCATGTTAAGTCACATATACATTCAATCTCATTCAACGTATCATTATTTCATGTGTATATATATATATATAGTTATATATATATACATTTATAGTTATACAGTATATTGTTCTATATTTATATACATAGTTATATATATAGTTATATATTTATTTATATATTTATTTATAGTTATATATATATATTGATTTATAGTTATAGAATTATATAGTCATATATAGTTTTATACTTATATACACGAAAACCTTATTTCTATTTATTTATATTATATAGTCAGTACAAGATAGACTGTGTGTGTGTATACATATATATATATATATATGATTATATGATGGTCATAGCCAGAGCCCCAGAGATAGGATCAATTTCATCCGAAGGTCCTCAGCGTATCCAAGTTTGTAGATTGATAGATCCGGACACGGGTTCACCTGAATGTGTAGCTGGAGTGATCGCGTCCTGACCACTTTAGGCCTGAGGTTGTTGGTCGTCACCTGTGCTCTGATGGCTTTTCGCTGGTCGTTTCAGATGAATGTTCATTGCCCTTTAGATCATCAATCCAATAACCTTCATTTGTGCGATGAGTGGAGACCAATGGCAGGAAGAATGCAGAGCTCCAGCAAAAGTGCGCAGAGAGTGTGGAATTCTGTGCCTGGGATTTCAGCTTCAGCATTCATTTTATGTGTGTTCATTTCTGCCAGATGATGATGGGTCAAAACCTGTGATTCCTGAGTTGGGGGGAATAAATTGAATAAATATCCATCTACCGGCCATTTCTTGAATGTTTGGACCAGAGTTTTGATAGGAACACATTCTCCCCTACCGTTTGATGAACTGCAAGTGATTGTGAAGATCCAAACTCGCTTGCAGGGGCCTTCCACAGAAAGCATCCGATGGTTTTGGATGATTTCACCATGGAAAGCTTTTGCCTTTTCTACGTGTGCTTAATGCATCATAGCAATTTAGCTATATTTCGCTGCCGCGTGTTGGATGCGGATGATGCAAAGTCTACTTCTACCTGTGGGTCGATGCAGGTAAAGAATTGGCCCAGGACGAGTTGGCCTGGGAGAGTGATGAGCTGTGGCTGTTGTAAGGACATAGTGACATACTGCATTTGGTTTTGGATATATCGGATGAATTGTTTAGATCTGTTTGAGATGTACCATGATGTACCCCAATAAGACATAGCTTCTCTGAATCGTTGCCGTTGATCAGTGCCCCAAAACAGTGCAGGATTATGAAAAGCTGCAGGGGGATGTGGCCAAAGTTGCTGGCAGTCTCCGGCAGGTGGGTCGAAAATGGGAATAGTACAGTGATAAGATGTGATGCCGTTCTAAAACCAGTACAGATTCAACTATGGTTCACTCTGAAGGGATATAGGATACAGATGTATATAAATCATGTAAATGACGATTTACAAATAGATTTGGCATCACTTTCCCAGCAAATTGTCTTTGGATCTGCAGGCCCGTGCGGAACTGGAGGTGCTCAAAAGGCAACGCCACGAAATCAAAGCCCAAAAGAAACAGGCAGGGGGCGCAACTTTGAAGGTTGAAGGGAAACTGGGAACCCAGTGTTTTTTGTCATCAACTCTAGTGAGGTTCATGTTTTCCTGAGAATTCTAGAGTTCTAGGGGATGATTCGGCCAAGTTGGATGCGGGAAAAGTTGGGGATGCAGGTAATTGTCCTACTTGCAGAGTCCCTTCGCTATCCTCAAATCACCTCAGTAAAGATACTTCCCATAGCATGTGTTTGGCGAGAGTACGAAACATCACCCCCTGCAAAAATAGATGACAGGTCGCAAAAAAGTTGTTTGGTGTGGGCTCTCAAAAAAAAAAAACATATCGGGAACAACATCATCAACTCAAATGTCAGATTGAAAGGTCCCCAAAGTGATGTATTTGTGCATGAGGAAAAAAAAGGCACCTGGCCCACAAAAACTTAGCAAAACACTCTATCCACCATCATCCACTAGATTGTTTGGGCCAAAGAAACCACTTATGATAAGTGTGTTATGTATTCCGGTACATCCGCATTACATATTCATTTTGTCTCCATTGTATCCCTATTCTTGTCGGTTAAGTCCCATTAACAAAAGCATAATCGCTATCATACTCGTCGTATCCCAAATATCCCATTCTTCCCACTACTACCCCAGCAATAATCATGCACAATTACCCTCTGGTAATTCAACAGTTTGCAATAATTGGTTATATATATATATAAATATATATACACATATAAACACATATATCTGAAGTTTTTTTCTAAAATCGGGATGCCCCAAACCATCCCAAAGTTGAACATCGTTTTGTATTGAAAGCCATGGCTTTTTGCTCCCCCAGTTTCGGAGCCTCACCTCCCCAGGCCAAGCTCTTGCGTCAGCAAGCCGCCTCCACGGAGCTCAGCGGCGCTGAGGATCATGGGATGAATTGATGGGAAAAACGGGGAGATCATGAACCAACCAGAACTACTACCCTCTGGTTATGACTAACATAATTCGCCATGGAAAACCACCATCTTTAATAGGTAAAAATCACCATGTTTATCATCTATAAATGGGTCATTTTCCATGGCTATGTTAAATAATCACAGGGTAAAGGTGGTTTCTGAGATTCCTCTGGGGTATCGTGGAGGTTTTAGGATATAACCAACTGAACGTGATTTGGGTGTGTCTGAAAATAGTGTATACCAGTATACTCGCAAATGGCAAGCTTACAATTGAAAATGAGTATAAACCATGGGATTTGGGGGTACACCGTTTTCAGACAAACCAATATTTTCTGATATTGAATATAAATCTGAACCGATTTGATATTCTTGGGGAGGGCTAGTTGTGTAAAGATGTGCAAAACTTCTCTAATTTGAGGTGTTGCGGGGATTTGTTTGTGCTCAAAAATGATAGCGCAAGGGTGTGGTTGACAAAGGTAGATGTCCTATTTGGGGTAAAGCCTTGAATGCCTTTTGCGGGTTGCCACTGTTCTCATGGTCTTGAGCCAAAACCGAATCACTGTGTAAGTCTGTATGTTTCCAATTTGACCTGGTAGTATGGACACACACTGCCACACAACAATCGTTTTAGAGGAGTTCCCTTGGGGTTCTTTATTTTCGAGAAAGAAGCAACATGTTTCAAGCGGCACGTTAGTGCAATCAGTTAGATCCAGTAAGTCTAGTACTCCTACCGCTTTCCCACGTCTATGTCTATGTACCATAGATTTCAAAGTCCCTGTAGAAACCCGCTTCGCCTCGGCGACAGATACCAGCAGCAGTGCTAGAAGTCGTGGATGATGACGAGGACAGCTCTTCTGTTGGTGTTTTGGGATCAGACTCTCCAGGACACTGGGGATTTCAATGGATTTCCGGACACATGGTGCATTACTTTGTTGCGACCTGTATGTTTCACGATGTTTTTCAAGTTCAAGGGGGTCTCATGTTTCTCTGCTTAGCTGGCAAAGTTTGCGGATATGGATGATTCCATCTGGATATTGGGAGAACTTGATGGAAACCTAAAAAATGGATGAAAATGGAAGAACTGGTGCATGAAATGTGAAATGGCAGCAAGGGGTACAATTTTCAGCTGAGACGTGAGAAGCAGAGTCTGGCAGAATAGAATATGACTGGTGCCAGACACTATGGTTCCCAGGTACTGTAGAGAAGAAGTATGAAAAAGTGAATCCTTGTGGAACAGCAGGGAAAATCAGGAGACCATGTCCTTCTATTTCGAGGCCGCTATACTTCCCCCCATTGACAGCTGCCCAGGGACAGACTGTGAAGGAAAAGAAGTCCAAGAAGCGGAAAAAGGTGGGATGGGGAAAATGGGGGGAGCGAAGAGTTTGGGAATTTGGGAGGGACATCCATTGAATGCCGCATGGTTCTTGGTGGAACATGGTGGAGCAGAATATCAGAGTAGACTAGATCATAAAATATTTACTATATTATACTATATTGATTAATTTGGGAGACGCATCACACTGACATACCCGAGATGAGATCCTTTTTAGGGTGCCTTCCAACATATGTCAGGTGTTTATTTGGTTTCAAAAAGCAATCATTGTATATCATTGTTGTGTCTTGCCGGCTGGTGTGCGACCATGCTTTCAACTTTCAACCGTCTTCTTCATTTTCACGATCTTTTCGAAGATATACCGATCGGAATTTGTCTTCCAAATAAAATAGGGGTCGGAAAATCTCTGAAGGTTTCTCAGTTTACGACAATCTGAATCAATCTGACAGTTTATGATCATTTTCCCCATTGAATTTGCCACGAATTGTGCCTAAATCCCCCCATGATTGGGGCAAAAACAGCCCACCTCCGATCTGCCAGGTTGATGCGGAGGGAGGCGGGTCAGCTATGGGGACCATCGGTTGATTGAGAAATCATGGGGAAATCATGGGAAAATGAAGGGGAACATCATTTCCCTATGATTTCCCTATAAAATCATGGAGAAATCCTGGGAAATGGAAATGTGCACCTAAGACCTAAGATTGTCAGTCTTGACCTACACCCATCTGGGAAGTTTCTTGGGAAGTTCACACAGTTGCAGAAAGAGCTGGGATGGCTGTTCGATTGATTTGGGAACAGCCGGAACGTGAGCTTTATTGGTTTATCATGGTTTATCCTTTTATCCTTTGCTGTGCCCCCACATGTTCAGGAGGTAGTTTGGCTCCTTTCAAACCCGTTTGTCTTTGCAATCCTTTCTTCGGATCATATTTCATCATATTTCAATCAATGTTCTCGACTGAAATACCATTTATATCCATTTATAGATGTTGTAGGAACCTGAGACGGAAGTGGTTTTCCCACCAGGTGCGGTCCCTGGCTACCAGTGAGCTGGGTGACCCGCTGCGGGCGATGCCAAAAAACAATCATCAACGGTGCTGCCTGGGGGAACCATGCGGTGATGGGATCTTGGGGATGAAGATCCATAACCAACTATCTAGGTAAATTATTACGACCTCACTGTGACCTCACTGCAATATATGTTTAGTATAGGGAATCATCCCCAAATGGCCTTAATTCAAATTAGTGAATTATTATAGTTATAATTTACCCAGAACTATGTTCACAACTAGATTTTTGGGCCGAGTCACCAGGAATTCCAATGACCAACCAATTTTGGGTCTCTAAGCCGATTCTGGATGAACTGACCGGTACCTATCCTGTGCAGTGGGTAAACTCATGGACAGAGTAAAGGCGATCTTTATGTTGCGAGTAGCTTGAACACAAAAGATCATCCAAGTATGTAGGGAGGTGCAGTAGCTATAATATGCTATAATCTTATTCAATGTCAAGTCTCGTACGCCTGTTGGGAGCAAGATTCTACCTCATTGTGATACAAAAGTCAGAGCTGATGCAATTGATGGTGGACACATCTCTGCCGGAATGGGCCCCCATGGCTACACCTTGTGTCTAACTGCACTCCACGACTCAGGACAGCTGACATCTGAACTGGATTGAAAAGGTGGGTAACTATAGTGAGTCAAAAAATGTCAAGACTGTTGATCCCAGAAAAGAGATGGTTTGTAACATTCATATTATGTAGATATATATATATATATGATAAATATATATATATATGTATATATTATATATATACCTTAGTATTATCTGGTGCAGCAATTTGGACCTAAATCCAGGTGTGAGCAGCGAACTGACAGAGTCTGGTGAAAGATCTACCTATGCCGCTTCCGAGTAATTCAGCCGGCTGAAGCTTTGCTTGGGACCATGATGAGGACAGTTGAACATGTGCTGTGCAAAAGCTGCGGAGTTATGAAAACACAAAGATATGAATGGTAGCCAACAATAATCAAGAGGTTTCTCCAAAAACAAACAGTCTGAAGCATCGCACAGTGTTGGCCATGGCAATGGATCCCGTCTAAAGAGTGTTATCAGTGATCTCCAACATTCTTCAGCGAAGCTATGTCCACAGTTTACTACCAGGGTCAGTGGGGTGCTCCTGCCCCATCCATGACAAACAACCGCAGACATTGGGACGCCCATCAGCAGTGGGGTGAGTTTCCCATCGATCGTTGACATGGAGGGCGGCCGCGGGCAATTGTCCCCTCTGGTGCTGGACGGAATGTGGGAGACTTCAAACAAGAGAGGGTTCTGGGAAGAATGGGACATGAGAATTGAGAATATCAGAAAATGTGTATGATAGTGGAAACATAAAAGTTGTAGAAAGAAAGCTCCATGAATCATGGACCGGACATATTTATTTACACTAGTGGATGGTATAGAGATGGATAGGGTTTTATGCATCATGATGTATTTTCACGGGAGTCTGCCTGAGTCAATGCCTTCAAATGAAGCAATTCTTCGTGTAGAGTCACACCAGTGTCTAGTCGGGGTACCTTCGCAGCAGGTACTGGTATGTGCTTCTTCAACAAAGAATATAATGTTGTAAGCCCAATTGCAACCCCAATGTGTTGATGTAATCTATCCCAGAGAGGGACATTGAGTGAAATTGAGCAACTTTGAAAGTAAGCTCCAATCAGAAAGAATCAGACCATCTTTGTGACTTTCTTACAATGCCTTGCACCACGGTGCAACAACAGCTGCAGTAGAAATGGCCACCATATCGGCTGGAAGACATGGCTCGCGGTAATTAGTCCAGCAACACCTTTTTTTGAGTTGTTCGTCTTCAACAGGAAAACCCTGGGCCAATATAGTAATAGAACATGAATGTATATTGTATGTTGTATATTTACCATGCATCTTTGATATAGTATAATATATGTTATGTAGATGTTGATGAAATTGAAACCATGGGGTTACTCATCTAAAACGTCGCTGGAAATAACCTGACCACCAGGACCTTCTTAGACGAGCAGTGCGAATCACCCAGTCGCGAGCTCGCTTGCTGGACGGGGTGCTAACTGGAGCCATGAGAGATCTGAAAATGGAGCATGTACCCTCTGGTAAACTAAAATAACTATGGAAGATCACCATTTTTAATAGGTAAATCATCGATAAGATGGGCCATTTTCCATAGCGAACTGTTGGTTCACCAGAGGATACCCGTTTTTTCGGCCAGCTATTGATGGATCAAAAAAAATGACGCGAAACGATGATGAACCAGCCAGTGTGAGCCAGGTCCCTTGATGAAGAGGCTGGATGTTGGTGGTGTTCCGTGAAGAGAGAGGTTTGGGCTATGTCAGTTTCATCTACATCTACATCACATCATGTCCACTATGTTACAAGATGTGAGAAGATTCAGACTATCCAGACACACCAATCCAGCAGCAAAGATTGGTGTGAAGTTCAACACTACTTCATCTTTACACATACATGTGTGTGTGTGTGCATGTTTGTGCACACGCTTACATAATCTTACATATATATATATATATATATATATCATATACAGTATCATATATATATATATATGATATGTTTGTGTGTACGAGATTGTACGAGTGAATATAGGCAATGATTCGTTTGGACCATTGCAGGGATCTGGCGTTCTACCTGTCCAATGCTGGCGTGGCACCC
Organism: Symbiodinium sp. clade C Y103; assembly: GCA_003297045.1. Classification (NCBI taxonomy): domain Eukaryota; class Dinophyceae; order Suessiales; family Symbiodiniaceae; genus Cladocopium; species Cladocopium sp. clade C. The sequence goes on along the minus strand of BGPT01002816.1, from coordinate 48,588 downwards.
AGGAAGTCACAACAATCCACCGAGTGGGAGAAATCCGGGACCACTTTTAAAGGATTTTTTGGGGGTTCTGGCGGTTGGAACCAGAAGAAATGGTGGTTTTGCCCTCCAAAAAATTGGGATTCAATTGGGTGAAATGAGAATGGCACTAGTAGAGGTTAACGAACAGGGCTTATCAACCGCTACCAATGGCTCTATAAGGGGAGATGTTAACCATCATTTACTGGCGTGGTCACCGAGAAGAGGGGTTTGACTTCGATTTCTTCCATAACACTTCACCGCTTGGGGGTCGTACACCCAGAAGAACCAGAAGTGTAGATGATGTTTAACCTGCAATGGTGTTACGAGTTTTTGATCTTGCATCAGAGATGCACACCTTCCGTGGCATCAAGGAAATATATACTACTATACCAATTGCCCTCGGTCTTCTGGTTTTGAATGATGATGAATCCATTCCTTGTTCGCATCATTGATATGACTACTTTGGTTGTGACTTGATGAACCATCCTTAATCAGTTCCACACTGGCTGGTCCTCACCCATGAAATCCATCAGCTGTATGCAGCTGCCAAATCTCTGAAAGTTGAAACCCTCACTGGGCCCCATCAATCATAAACCACCGTAGACCCAGGTCAAACAAGGTCCAAAAATCCAAAGTCCCAGGAGTTGACATCATGAACCCTTCTCTGAGTCGTTTCCCTCAATTTCACCATCAGATCTCACAAAAATTTAGCAAAACGGGCTCATCCCAACAGTCTATTTTCAAACATTTTCAAACACTGAAACCGTTTCCCAGGCGCATTGTTCTGAACGAGCTGGGCGTGACGGAGCGACCCGTGGAAATTGGCCCCGTGGGTCGAAAGATTTGGTCAAGGGTGTTTTTAAGCGTACAGAGATCGGCATGGACCAAGATTGGCTGCCGGGAATTTTGGTTCAATACTGTATGCAAACAAGGACAATCTGGTTAGTAGACGTTGGCATCATCCAAACGCAGATTAAATTCCAAAATGTCAGTTTCGATTCACCACAGCGAAGTGTTTTATGACTGTTTTGAGCCGAGAGCAACGATGTCTGAGTTCAATTTCAAGAACTGAGTTGATTCAACCTGCAGGCCACATCACCAGAGGGGTTTTCCATCATGTTTCTATCGCAGGAAGAGAGTGAAGCGGCCAATGTCTTGATGGACTTTGTGGAGCCCTGCAGTCAGGGTCACTTCACTTACAAGCCGCTACTGGTGCGGTGCCCTGGGGGGGTTCTCAGATTTATGTGGTTTTGTCGGCAAATGGGGGGATACCCCCGAAACAGCCTAAAATATTGTAAAATTATAGGTATAAAATTGCCATATCTTCCTTGGACAACTGGTGGTGCCGTAGCCTAATTTCGGACAAATCCATGTCGAATCCGTCAATATGAAGATTACTGCGGGATGCTGCGGGCATCTTCAAATGTTTGTTTCCTCAGCAAGAACTGCAATTCAGGGATTCATCTAGTTTTCATGCCTTAGTGTGATAGAGAACAGCAATTCAATGTCGCCACAAGTCTGGTAACACTTCACGTGTATCCTCTCACAAGGGCCCGATTTATTAACATGTGTGAAAAAACATATGTGATAGATGAAGATGCAGAGCTGATTCTTGAGAAGAAAAGGAGGGAAGCCACCATTTCTTCTGAGTGTTCTGGAGATCCACAGTGGCACAACATGACAAAGATACGTGGTTTGTCCTTTGAATATCTTTGAATCAGTATTTATTCATGATCATCCCCAAGTGCCCAGCTCAACCACCCGGATACCTTCCAGCCACCAGCTCAATTCCCTGACGGTGAGGACGCTCTTCAATCAGTTCCTGGACGGCGCGATGAGCCCAGGTGGGAGAAAATGGAAAGGAACCCTCCTGTACTTAGAGCTGATGTGTTTGGATCATCGCGTTGCATGGAATCTAGATTAGATTAGATTAGATTAGATTAGATTAGATTAGATTAGATTAGATTAGATTAGATTAGATTAGATTAGATTAGATAGATAGATAGATAGATAGATCTCCCCCGCAATTTTGGGTAAAGTACTAACCGGACTGGTGCGGAAGAGGAAGGTTGATGGCTATCTTGTTTGCATGTGACATCAATGGGTGAAAGATGATGGTACGCCCCAGCGAAGAATTCACAATCGCCAGGGGCTACTCAGATGGGCCTCCAGGTGGTGGGGCCGGTTGCCCAGAGGGAGATGGACCTCAACAAACCCCCAAGAAGCTGAGGCAGTCCACAAGGTTGCCTCAGTTTGAGTTCGACTTTGGAATGATGCCAAACTATGTGCCATATTTGCGGGAGTTGTTGATAGGAACATATTGAAAATCAAGATATTCCAAGGAGTTGTCCAAGCCGTTTAATGACTAAGGCCATGTTAGCTGATTAAAACCCATTTAGTTTACGTTTGATCCCATTTTTTGGTGGTCAAGACATGTCAAAACACAATTGTTGCTGGTTAAATCATTGTGTTTGTTGGTAAATTACCATGTCGCAGGAATCACCATTTTCACTCACAAAATAAAAACATTGCTTCGAGCCGACAGTTTCAGCCTCCTTGCATTATTTAATATGTTCATACGATGTCATTCAACATATTTTGAATGAAATTGCAATAAAATGAATGAAAACTGAATGACATCCGGCCAAGCAATATCCTGTTGTTGAGGATCCCCTAGCTGCAATATGCTGCAATCAGATTCCACCAGGCCATGGATAAATTGCCAGGTCCGAGTCCTGATAGCGGCATCGGATCGCCAGCTCCTTGCGACTTGGTGCAGTTGAGCTAGTGATCAGGGGAAACAGGATATATACACTGGTAGGACAAAAGTTGCGCTTGTTGAGCTTCCAACAATGAACATGTTCAACTTCTTCTTCTGCACACCCTTTCCCCTTAGAATCCTAGCATGGAACTTTGTCGTACCCCGGTCGGATTTCCACCCTCCAAATGCTTNACATGTTCAACTTCTTCTTCTGCACACCCTTTCCCCTTAGAATCCTAGCATGGAACTTTGTCGTACCCCGGTCGGATTTCCACCCTCCAAATGCTTTATCATCTTATACATTTAAAACAGGCTGATAATTGACCGTCCCACACCTGCCACACAAAGTGGACTTGGAAATGTGATCCGCGGCGGGCCGAGTTGGATGTTTTGCACAGCCTTCAAGAAGCATAAACTTTGTTCCTCCTGAAGGGTACAAAAAGCTTGTTTAGTGGGAATTTCCAACTCAGATNAGTTGGATGTTTTGCACAGCCTTCAAGAAGCATAAACTTTGTTCCTCCTGAAGGGTACAAAAAGCTTGTTTAGTGGGAATTTCCAACTCAGATGCTGCATTTTGCACATGCAACATGTCTCAACACGTCTGTCTCAACATGTTTGTCTCCTCTGGCTTCAAAAATGCCTCTTGTCGATTGAGGATTTTGGGAAACGTCCATCCTCTTTGTCTGCAATGCAACACCTGTTCCGTGACGCACTGGTAGGACAAAAGTTGCGCTTGTTGAGCTTCCAACAGTGAACATGTTTAATTTCTTCTTCTGCACACACTTTCCCCTTAGAATCCTAGCATGGAACTTTGTCGTGCCCCGGTCGGATTTCCACCCTCCAAATGCTTTATAATCTTATATATTTAAAACAGGGTGATAATTGACCGTCCCACACCTGCCACACAAAGTGGACTTGNTTTATAATCTTATATATTTAAAACAGGGTGATAATTGACCGTCCCACACCTGCCACACAAAGTGGACTTGGAAATGTGATCCGCGGTGGGCCGAGTTGGGTGTTTTGCACAGCCTTCAAGAAGCATAAACTTTGTTCCTCCTGAAGTATGTGTGATATGTATATAATATGCTCCATAAAATGCTGTCAATATACGATAATATATAGATATGAAATATCAAAATATATAAAAATGATATTAAGGTACTGAATATATTTATGTATACACGATGCTATATCATGGATAGAGTGGATATATGTATATATACATACATGTGTATCTGTGTGTACTGTGCAGAATGTACTATCCATGAATTATTCTTGTTGTTGTCATGTACTCGTAGCTATGATCTAATTGTAATCAGCATGTTGAAATTATGCTCAATATTGTCATGATTCTTATCTTTATTCTTATGCTTGCTGTTTTTGTCGCGTACGCATAAAGAATATTCAGATCCATCAAGAAATGTATCTACATAGAAAGAATTATGTATGTAATTGTTGCCCACAAATTATGGCAGAATGGTGGATTTGTTTGGGGGTGTCATATATGGGATTGTATTGGTATACATGTCACGTGTATACCTAGAGAGTGTGGTGCGTAAATACATACATATGTATATATATATATAAGAATATATAGATAGTATAAATACGTATGCATGTACCCATATGTTTGCCAACTAAATCTTCATTGTGCTTTTGATGTGAACAAAAGGTTTGTGATATGAGGCCTGTTGCAGAGGCGTTGTTGCAAGTTCTGAAGAGAATAAACTTGAATAAATCATCACCTCCAGCACATGTATCATTTTTCAGAAGTTGATGGCACGATCCTCACAGCCCTTCTTTGCCCAAAGTTGGAAGCAGGATCTGAAATGGACTATTCAGAATTGCAATATGTGCCTCCGGGTGTGTCGGGTCACTTTCATCAAAACGGGTGTTTAGCAGCTGCTAAGTTGTGTCGAAGCCTGGTGTAACTGCCAAAAATGCGGCAGGGGTGACTGATTTTGCTGGAAGTCACAACCAATGGGGCACCTACTTAGTTGTTACTGCAAATACAATGGACATGCACAACAACCAGCTATTGTGCTGTGAAATCTCAACTTTTGTTGTGTAAATCACCATCTGTCGCCACCCATTCGAAGCGTGCGGCTAAGGGCAGTCACCGGGGAAGGATCGACGTCCCAAATCTCCTCAAGTTCCAGGCTGTGGCCGCCGCAAAGATGTTACACATATTGGCTACATACATATATCTAGATATATATTTGTGAGCAATGTATACATATATATATATATATGACTTATATATGTACATACGAGTTACTCATTGACGAAAATGATCAATCTCATTTGCAAACTTATGAGGTCTGGTGTGTCTCCATATGTGTTGATATGGTATGTATGTATCAACCTTTAGAGCTTATATATGTATACGTATATTATATACATGCAACTGTTTCAATTTTCCGTTTGGGGATGTGCGGTCGTTCACAGAAGAATTCTGCAGATATGATGAGCCACCTTATGCTGGTCTAAAGCTGGAACTAGTGAGTGGAACATTCCTTTGAGGCATATCAAGTTTGTAGAGATGGTTTGACTGCCAGATGGACATGCAGACATGCAGACCGCGCGACACAGAGATACAGTCAGGTAAATTGACAGGTCAGGTGTGGATGGACATTAAGATGATGGAGGCAATTCAACAAAGATAGATTATACAATTATACAAGTGATATGTAACATATCCAAAATATCCAATGGTAGCATTCTATCTACCTATGTATATATATATATATATACATATTGTGATATATATATATATACATATTGTGATATATATATATATACTGCATATGTATTCACACACAAGTAGTGCAGTAGGAAAGGTGGAGAAAAAAAAAGACCGGGCCAGAGCCGCAGGTCTCGCACTTGGCAAAGTAGATCCAGAGGAGCAGCCTGTTGGTATCCAGTGTCCTCAACCATTGGACCATGGCTGGCTGGGAAGCCCCTCATAAATGGAGGTTATCATGGGAGCATCATCCATAAAATGGAGATTTAAATGGGAAAATCATGACATCTATGTACATGTATATGGGATTATATTATATATATATACATGTATATGGGAAAATCATTGAACTATTGCTGGGTCATTTCCAGCCATGTTTGATTTCCAGAGGGTACCCCTAGACTTGATGGTTCCTCATCGGTTTTCCCAATGAACATGGCCATTTGGAGGTATACCCATAGCAATTTTCCACAAACCCGAAATTGCTGATTGATATCATGGGGGTTTAGAACCAACCATTTTGTGGTGATATACTGAGGATAGAATGGGAAATAATAGGATATTCCACTGGGTGATGGGATATAGAAGCAGCTGGGATATAGGGGTTTTAGATGGGTTTTAGCATCAAAACTGGGGACAAATCACCAACAAAATGTGGGATTCAATGGGCAAGACAACTGAGAAGTAGCTGGTTGGAGGTTTCAATTCTCAAGCACAAACTGGAGTTATTAGCAACAATAGTGGGGATATAATTATCATGAATTATTCATGATTCATCCAAGAAATCTGTGGACATGACTGCTGTTAGTGATGTCAAACAATTTATACGGTTTGCCATACCTGGGCTGAGGATGCTTCCATTGAATTCCATTGACGTATTATGTTTCGGGATGGGTGAAAGCCATTGGCCAGATAGCATGAATCGTTCAACATGATTCAATCTCATCAATTTTCAGATATCCAGGGATACAATTAGAATATCCATCAATATCCAACCATTTCTACTGACATGTCCTAGATCATAAATGGGTTTAGGCTGACTACGTATGGGTCGAAACTGTCTGACAGGCTGCAAATGTTGGTTGATTCTGGTCCTAAGCACTCCGAAATATGTTGCTGTAAACTGTTTGAAAGAAAAGCATCCAATTTGAGAAAAACCAACTCATGAGAACCGCCTCCCCTCAAACATCAAACATCCTTAAACCATGTTGGATTATATTGGATTATCATCGTTTTCTCCATGAAAATATCGATTTCGGGGTATGACCTATTTTCAGACACACCCATATCAAGCTAGAAACAAAAGCACCGATTTAACCATGGCAAGGTGGATCATGTTTGTTCCATTCCCAAAGATTCTGCTGCACCTCCGTTCTTCGTCCGCCTGAGGAGTCTGAAGGTCCGAGTACGGAGTCTCAGAATCCTATGGAATGCACAAGGAAAATCTGGTAAAACCTTGGTAAATCCGATGGAAACCACCGGTGACCGGGCCTTCAGGTAAGGGCTACCCCGCGGCGAATCCGGTTCCGATGGTCCCGTGACCTTGGCGAATCTTTACCAGCTATCATCAGGGTCACCTTTGGGAGATTTAATCTCATTTACTGTAAACATATTTAAACCACATATAGTACAGGCAGGACCGGAAAGAATCCTAGAGCTGAAGATGGAGTTTTTTAAATTTCACCAGGACTGTCTAAATCTTCAACAGGACCGCCAAAAGTGGAAAATTCAAATGCCGTACAGACCACTCTCACCTCCAGGCCTGTCTGGCATCCTTTGAGAGGTACGTTTCGGATGGACCAAATGAGGAGATTCCTACACCAGATGCAGCGTCACCTCCGCCCATTGGCTGCCACGACAGGGTGGAATGGGGGCAAATGACTTTGACAGCTTTGCAGTATAAGGGATGATTGTATAGCAGATTTCAGATGCGAGCATGTTTCTTTGACAACCAAAATCCCACTGACTCTTGATGCTTGCTCCCAATCGCCGTCACAGCAGCCGAGGCTGAGAGAAGAACAACTGCGAGAGCATCAGGCAGCCAAGAATCATCAAGAATCCGTGGGTGCCGCTGTAGATTGGCAAGATACGTCTGATTGGCGACTTGATATATATATATATATAATTATGTGTATTTGGATCTAATGATCTAGGCCTAGGTGGGATATGCTCGGGATAATTTGGATGCTTCACAGCTGGGTTGGATGAGCCGCCAGGATTCTAACGTGTTCCGGCTGCTGCCAACGCACGTGTCAAACCATGCCAGATCAATTTATCACTAATCTACAGCACAATGTAATTAAATGTTAGTGGCACAGGCATACTAGTTGGTGGATGATGTCGTTATTTTCTATGGCATCATTTATACATACATAACTGTACATGTATAATCATATATACATATGTATGTATGTATAACATATATATATATATATGATTATGACTTTCCCATGAACCAAAACTTCAAAAACCCTATGCCAGAGGCATCACTGCAAGCAGCAGAGCCCATGGAGGTGCCGAAACCTGGGGTTTTCACGCTGATTTTGTCTGGAAATCCATCAGAAATGAGGAAAACCTGAAGATTATCAAAACTTCTCGGATTTGAGTTGGTAGATATTGCTACCTATCGATGTTCATCCACCATCCCAATGGTTTGTTGTAGTGATCTCTGTGCATGTCAGGGTTGCCGCTTCGGCCGACATGTCTAGTGTTTGCACATTGACATCTTCACGTTTACGTGATTTCAAGCAGAAGGTCTTGATAGGTACCAGGTTTTTGCTGCTGACATGGATTTGTTGGTTGGGCGCACCTCTTCTCTGAAGTTGTTATTCGAAGCTGTGATGTAGTGAAGGCTGGTACAGTATTCGTCCAATAGATATGGGGCGGAGTCAAATGTTATATATAAGGCTCAGGGAACCGCAGATTTTAATAGATTTTAGGAATGCTTGGTGATATCTTATCTCATTTATTGCCCAATTTTGACTGAAGATATTTTCCGTGTATGTCGTATATATATATATATAGTTATATATATATATACATATAATCTCCGGGAGCCACTGCTTTTTCCAGACAGGTCGTGAATGAGGCCTTTTGGCAAAGGCCTGGTGGATGAAAAGGGGGGAAGGCCAGGGAAGGCCTCCCACACTCACAGTACTCAGTGGGGGATGGGATTCTGCTATTCAGGCGTGGTCCGGCCATCCAGCGTCTCTACTGTCAGTGGGTGTGGAGCCTCGGCACGCTGCAAATGGGACTCTGTGGGCACACTGGGACTGCTTTTGAGTGTTTTTTCCTGGGTTTTAATTTGATCAGAAGGAGATGGAAGGACCTCAACCTGCTTGTTGGTACCTGATTTATGGCCATGGTGATTGGTTGTCTTTCCGTTTTTGAAAGTTGGGAGGGTCACGTACTCGTTTACCATCTTTTATCCATGCAGATGCGGTTTTAACTACTCGACTCCTGCACTGAGCAATTTTTAAGACTCTGCTTCACAATCTGTCGAAACGCTCACGACAGTTTGTTCTCAAATCTGACAGATTCCTCGGAACTCCAAGCAGGTTAATCCAGCACGTGTTTCAATTGGTAAATGATCAGGGATCTGGGTCTTCACTTTGCGCAAAGTCCTCACTTAACATTCGACATCCACTGCCCGGTATTCTGTTTACACCATGCTGGCTTTTCGAGATGTTTTCATGTGCCACTGCAGAAAAAGATGTTGCAGAGGGTTTCAGAGACACCCACAGATCAGCGGCCCCTGCTACCCCCATTTATCCACCTTTAAAAGATTGGGGGACCCAGCTACGTCCATTATCATTCCACTACCCGTGAATTTCTCCACGGTGCATGACTCCCCAAGATAGACGGAGGGTGTGGCTCGAGCAGGACTGCAATCAGTTGACCAATCAAACTTTTCAGGTGCACAGGGTGAGGGACTTTGCCGTTTCACTGTGCCATACTTGTAGGTGGGAGAGATGGAGACATTGATTGTGGATGGTTTTGATGGATGGAAACTCTTGCGGATTGAGTTGAGCGAGATATTGGATTGACTAAAAAAAAACATTCACACTAGGAAACCAATCAGCATATCGAAAGAAGAAGAGACATATGACATAGATGATAGATTCTGAGATCTGGATCAACACGGGTAAACTATGGCAAACCTATGATCAGTATCTGGGGACACCTCTGGGTAGTTTGACCACTTTGATGGGCGGAACATGGCGGAACTACCGGGAACCTGGTTTGATATCCAGCTGAAGATCGGCGCAGGCTCAGATGCAACAAGTCCTGGGAGCAAGCGTCGGTCCCGGCGGGTGATTTCAGCTGCTCCAGGGCGTCAGGATGAAGGCTGAAGATGAAGCCGATGAAGCCCCAAAATCAACTCCACTTGGATGATGACATTTCATGACATTTTTCGAAGCAATAGATCTCATGGTATGGATATTTGAACCTTATTTGTCATTGAATGATGTTATTGGCCATTTCTGATCTGCAGTGATGGATCAGATTGGCCAATCTTGGGGTCCAATAGAACGGAACAGCGTCGCCAACCGATGCAGCGAACTTTGGAGGAAGACACAGGAGATGGCTCACATCACACCCCCAAAACCAGGATTGTTTGGAGAATGAATAGATGAAAATCATCGACGTCATCACCATCACCATCACCATCACCATCACCATCATCATCATCATCATCATCATCAGAAATAGAAAATGGAACATATAGTAAATGAATGTAGAGGATATGTAAATAGTCATAACGCCGACCATAACATGATCATGACAACAACAGCACTAAAAAAATTAACAATCTACAGTAACAACAATGGTAGCAGAATTCTGACATTTTCCGAGCGTTCCTTGATGTTCTTTCCCTTCGGCTCAGCCCAGGTGTGGATATTCGCCACCCCGAGAGCGAGTGCCTTGGCAAAACCTACTGGAGGGCGGAGCGATTCTGCCAACCAAACTTGGGATAAAACATTTAAAACCATCCAGAAATAGTGGATAAAATATGTGAGAAACCCCTGTTTTTGGTTTTCCACAGCACATATCCAAAATTGGGACTCACGAGGATGGATGCTTCTGTCCTGAATGTCCTTTACCCACTGGTTCTTTCATGAAGTTTGAAGGGTAACCCCCCATGTTTGAACAACCGATAGGAAATGGTGTCTATCAAACCTACCAGAAATGGTTCCCATTTTCGCCAGGTTCCCTGTGGTTGCCGCGGTGACACCGTGTGAGGTTTTTGAGACTCATCAACAAACACCTCTCGGCGCGGACCATGAAATTTGCCTCGGCGGGGTGACTCAGATGGCCAGCCGTGAGGGGCACATGGGGATCCATGGCGATCCATGGCCCCCGGTGCAACCATCCTCCAGCAAATAGTGGACCTGTTCAAGCGAAACTAGTTAGTTTATGTTAGTTCAGTACTGTGTTGTACACCTCAAGGTTGGGAATCCTCAAATATCAACTCACACGTCTTGTGCTGGAAGAATGCAACAGAATTAAGTTTTTGGGTTTTTGAGTTTTTGTCAGAGAGTTTGTTTGACAGTCGGGCACTTGACCACAGCCTAGCTTTGGGTCAATGCTCGCCCAGACACAGTTTTGTCGAGGACCTAGCTTTGGTGGACCACGGAAAGAGGGTGTAGTGTCCAATATGTGGGATGAGCATCCCTTAAAAAGATGTATGTTATGGAATATGGTCCTACCAGGTAAGCCCATTTGGTTTGGGTCAAAACTCAACACCTAAAACCGATTGCTGATGTTGGCTGAACATCCCCGAAGGGTCCATTCTGTTCAAATGCTGGAGAATATAGAATGAACATGAATGAACTGCTTTCAGTCATGAACAGATCCTCAACACACAACATGTGTGTTCGTGGAATGCACTCAAATGCCATGTGATGGGGGCGAGCATTATTAGTAGTTACCCTCTGGTAAACTAACAAAACTATTGAACATCACCATTTTTAATTAATGGGTAAATCCACTATGAATGGCCATTTTCAATAGCTATGTTAGTTTACCAGAGGGTATTTCGAATCACTAAAATAACCAGCCGTTTTGATGTTCCGTTTCGCTTTGACCCACCAAGATGATGTCTGGACTCCGCCGGGATGCACACTGCACTGCCAGGCGGGGGATGCACCGTTTTTCTGGCGAATGGTATTGATGGCCCCGTACAAAATGGGGAGATGAACTAATCTAGAAATGATGCACAAACATCAAAATGATGATTAAACATGATTAAACTGAAGTTGATACAGAAAGCCTCCAGTTCCATTCTCGGATGATTTAGGGGAGTCAACAGGGATTCCGAATTGAGACAAACTAGAAACATGTGGAAGTGAACCATGCATGAGGGTATATGCCAAGTTGTCAAGAGTTCAGGTGTTTCTTTTTCTTCTAGCCAACACTCAGTTCATCGCAGACACGGGCCGGTTGTCCTCATGAATTTGGCTCCGACATACTCCAAAATGTTCCCAAATGGCATGCCCAACACACCAGAAGTTGCTATTGGAATGAGGGACACATAGATGTGGAAACTATGGGGAAACTATAGATACATCCCACAGGTTGGGGTTCAGGATGGTTCAAGAAATCTGAGTCTGGCACCCGCCTGACATCTCGCCGCTTCTACAGCGAGATGGTGTTCAGGAAGGGATAAATTCAGAGAAAGAATAGCCATTTGTTTGTTTCATCTTTGCCTTATAATTGGGATGATTCCCAAAACTAGGGGGCCCTTACTGATGTGCTTTATCATCAACATACATGTATATATATATATATACTGTATATATCATGTATCAACATGTCGATCACGAGTGCTATGAATTGGGAGGCAAATGTCCCCCATTTTCAGCAAAACATGCTGCCAGGCGGGGAGGTATGAGTTCAGGCGTTTCAGTCTGGTACGGATGCCCAGAAACGGACGGGAACCGGCCCCGGCAGAAGTGATCACTGGGTCCGGTGAAATCGTGTCCGAGGTTCCGGCGGATGTGGAATTAGTGAAGAGGAGAACCATTTTAAGCAGCAGCACCCATGAGCTTCCCAATTTCGAGAAGCAGCACATTGACAAACCAACCATGGGTTTGGGCCTACCCTGTTTGATTCTGAGGCAAACGCGATCTGGCTTGATTGAGGGTAGAAGCTGAAACTGTACCCATGCCTCCTATCCCATCAGTGCAGGACGTGGTAGCAGCTCATCCACCGATTTTTGAAAGATTGCATGAATCTCATTGAATCTCTACCTGTACGGATTTACATGATTTTATAGGTTTTATGTATGTTTCTAAATCCATGTTTTTGTGTCTGTTTTTTTATATATATCTGCATTTGTGGCTGTATACTGTGTGTTATGATTTGCACTATTCTAGTCTTGCTTATGCACATATATATTTATCTTATATTATACATATATATATATTATATTATATACATATTATACATATTATACATATATACATATTTATTACATATATACATTTATATAAATATGCATTGTTGTTATGCAGTATGTTTATATACATATGTATATATGATCATATATGTATGTGTGGCTACAGAAGTATGAAGTGTATGTGTCATGTTCTTTGGTATAGATGCATACATAAGAGCAAGGTCTTGATTATGAAGTTTGCCCAGCCTCGATAGTGAATAATAACAACTTGGAGTATGGAATCATCCAAATCAAAGCATGAATCGACATCGGAAATCATGATGAAATATGGATCCAGCAGCACACTCTTGGTCCAACCAACCCTCAAATTCTGGGATTATCATCCACTCAAAAGGTCAGTGTCTGCACCCCTAGATCTTACCCTGGATGAAACTTGGATGAGAAGGACCTGAATCCAAAGGTGTGGTGTTCTCCCCATCATCATCTCCAGCCCTTTGTCCCACTGGCGCTTTGGCCCACACCTGCAGATTGTGATTTGAGAATATTTGAGACATTGTCTTGTGAGACCACAGATTTATCGGCTGAAGGACGTTTCCCTTCGTTGATTCAAATGAAACAGTCTCTATCGGAAGAATCATCAGTTGGATTCCATCGTTCTGTTTCTTCTCGCAAATCTGTCACATCTTGAAGTGCACGCGAAACTAGCTTCAGAAATCATCTAAAATTGCAGGTATCTATCTCAAAGTATCTCAGGTCATAGTTCGATAGAGCATTTCTGGAAACGTGGTTTCAGGAGTTTCCTTCTTAATTGCAGAAGAATCCCATGTTATCTCAATGATTCGCAAATATTCGGGCAGCAGGACAGGACACAGACTGAAGTTTTGTAAGCACATCTTGCATATTCTTGCATGAACGTTGTGGCACCCAACCAAAGCCAATCAATAGCCAGTCCACCCCACTCACCTACCCCCATCCTATATATGATGCTGCAGGTGTCTTTGCATGTGCGAGATGTTGATTGAACTATATAGCTGATGAGCAGTGAAGCACAAGTCCCAGTTAATTATTGGCGATACCTCTACAAGTTGGCATTTCTACAAGAAGCTACGGCCCACGGAAATGCGTTTCCGTCATTAATTAACGAGACAAGTTTCAAGCTGATGTTGCCCCAAACTGCTCTGGAAGAGGTTCAAAGAGCAGCAGTGATGGAGCAGTTTCAAACTGCAACTGCGGCAACCGAAGCTCGCCGAGGGTTTTAGATGTTTTGGTAACGCGGCCAAAAGTGGCAGAGCCCGGCACGCGGCGGGCCGGGAGCTTTTTCCAAGAGAATGGGCACCAACTCTCACCAGGTCGGCATATGAGCCAAGCGAGGCTGGCAGTGAGGCGCGACAAGTGTCGTAGGGAGGGCCCATTGCTTTGGATGACTGCAATCTTTTGAGGGGGCGGGCCCGGCAATAGGGGAATGCCAGGCACTAAGAACGGGCATGCGAGGCAAGCACGCGCAACCGCATGCACCATTGTAGGAGTGTAAAGGGCGATCGTTTCTGTTGAACCTCTATTTGAATTGGGTCCTTGCTTTTCCTGCCGCAATCCTGGGGCCACACCCATAGGCGCATCCCACTTTCTAGTTGTTCATAACCCATGGCTTCAACCCAGTTTGCATCGGATATGTAGGACGCAGGGGATACCCGGATACCCCCAATAAAATCTAATTTGTTGACGATTCTTTCATGCCAAAGGCCACATCGGCAGCTGGAAAGCCAACAAACCCTATGGCGCAGCCACAAAGTCGCGGTGGCCGCAGGAGGGGTGGCAGCCCGCTAAATTCCATTAGACTCCACCAATTGTACCGCTGCGAAAGAATGGACGTGAGTTGGCACCCAAAGGAGCGTTGGAGATGGCAGCAACATTAGACAAAGCGTTGAGATTTCAAACATTCAAGAGTGCAGAGAACAATAAGAGGAGTACAGGTTTACACAAGTAAGTAAGTAGTTTTAGAATTGTTTTAGATTTGATTGAACATGTTTTTCGGTGATTTAAAACCTTCTGCCTGTGCTATGGCTTGGTCGCACAATGATTGAGTCTCCTAATGTTTTACGCAGGTTATGGTCTCTCATGCCTGGGAATTTTCCGACGTACTCGACATTACGCGATAAAGAACACAGAATTATGTTTTGTTCTGTGTTCACTTGCATGTTGGATTTGACGGTCTTCTTGGTTGGTGGTACAATCATGTTCGCTGAAGTTCTGGAATGGCTATTCTTCGCGTAGAAAAAAATGTTCCGTCAAATCACCATGGATGTTGTTGAAGATACAGCACATCCAAACTTGATCGGTCATGTTGTTGGTATTGAGATCTATTCGATCCCATGTGACATGAACTTGGCAATAGATCCCAACCCTGAGAGGCATTTCCAACTTCCATCCGAGAACCACGTCCTGCCTGGGGCACACAGATTTTGCATTGTGGAACCAGGGTGTTGTTTGATGCGCTTTGAAGGTGGTGGGTTTGGGTTTTTGTTCTGCAATTTGTACAGGGATGGGCAGATTCGTTTGTGCACCCCCATGTACAATTTATGATTTATGTATATGTATGTGTATAGAAATATATGTAACTATATATAAATTATGAAATATTATATATATATACACATTTATTTATATATATATATATATATATTCCAAATTATTCAAATTGGATTCTTGTGTATGTTCATATACTTTCATGTATATGGAAGTGAGGTATTGTGGCCAAGTTCCAACCTTCTCAGACGGTTGCCTTGAAGAAAATTGAGATTTGCAGCTGTTGATGTTCCCTAGGACAGGTTCAAAAAGGTCAAACTTTTGGTGATTTGAACGACAAAAATCATCCGTACTTCTTCATGTGTCCAAAATGTGTAGGGTGGTAGTGTGATGAAGTATGCCACCAAACAAGCGCAGAAAGCCTTTCTGATTGTGAACCAGTTTCCCGGACCTACGACTCATGTGACTCTCCAGATTCTTCTATCAACGGAAGGTTCAGGTTCTGACCCAAAGAAAGGGCTGATTTTGGAATACCCGAAGCTCAGAATACTCGGATCAAAATGTGGCTGTGGTTTTGCGGTCAGAACAGCTGGGGTTGAGCACTAGATGGAGTTTCCTCAGCTTGCTAGGCCAGGGAGCGGCAAAATGCGAGGTCTAGGCAGGGCCTTGGGGTTGTTTTGCCAGGCGTCCTTCAAGTACCGTATACTGCTAGCGATGTGAGTGCGATTTGCCTTGCAGCCTGCAAGCATTTTTTGTTGTATGAAAGACTTTGCAGGGCAAAGTTTGCACACAAAAACAGAGGTTGATCACAGCACAATGTGCCAAAACGGTTCAATTATTGTGGAAAACCGCGAAAACATTAGCAAATTTTGGCTTGGAATCGGGGTTGCTGTTGCCGTCGCATGTCGCATATCTTGAAACCTGCTGGGACCAGTCATGTTATATAGGGATTTTGGCGGATAAGACCAAATGGATTTGGGTCAATGCCCTTCAAAATATAGTCTTTGATTTTGGGTTCGTGCGATTCCTGTTGTTGGCAGTGTCTAATCATGTTTTTGTGAAAACCATTTGATCATTAAGGGCTGACAGGACCCCTCCTGGCCCTCCTGGCTGTTGCATGGGGATCGTGCAGATGCTCAAAATCGGTTTGGGCCAATTGGGTTCACTGATTGCTTGGGTAAAGTTGCTAGGCTTCGGGACAACAGATCCGAGAATCTCTTCAAAAACATCAGGGCATAGAATGCATCATTTCGGTTTGCAGAAAACCATCAGCCCCAGCCGCAGTTGACGTTCCGGAAGACGACGTTCCTCAGGAGCATCGGTTGGCATTGTGTGGTTTGGATGTGGGTTGTGTTGTGGTTTCATGGAAGATATTTGCATGATCAGCCCAGGCGACTCGCTGTCACTGGCTGGCAGCCCGGAATTGGATGAAAGAAAACGCGCAGAAAAACTTTGCATTTATTGTAAAGCCATGGTTTCAATAGATATTCCCTTCAACTAAACCAATCATAGTAACATATAACAACCATGCGTCAGCGCCTCCAGGAGCGCGCGCGTCGTATTCGTTTTTCATGTCTTCAAGGGGAGGGTCCAGGTGGGGGGTGGCATTTCTTACATGTTTGATGTTAGGCTCCAACATCTCTGCCAATTCCTCGCATACTTGATGCTTCGCTCTAACATCTTCCCTTCTACTTTCTCACATACTTGATGCAGCTTGATGCTACTCTCAAACACTTTCTATGACCGGGTTGAAATTTTTGTTACAGAATGGTAGCCTCGAGGATCGTACAGAGTGGTTTTTGGCAACCATTTTGTGCAGGTGGGTTCAACCATATTGTAAGGGGACCCTACCCCGGCCCTCTTTTTTTTGATGATTTTGGATCCATTTTTGCATTTTTTTGCAATTTGGCACGCTGTATGCCCGACCATTCTGTAAGGGGTTTGCAGGGGGCAACCAGTAACCATT
>BGPT01002816.1:1167-13071 GCA_003297045.1 Symbiodinium sp. clade C Y103 | reverse complement strand
ATATATAGAGTATATATAGAGTATATATAGAGTATATATAGAGTATATATAGAGTATATATAGAGTATATATAGAGTATATATATATATAGTATATATATAGAGTATATATAGAGTATATATAGGGTATATAAACAGTATATATATAGTATATATATATAGAGAGAGAGAGTATACATAGAGTATATATAGAGTACATATCGAGTATATACAGAGATATACAGAGTATATATAGAGTATATACAGAGTATATGTAGAGTGTATATATATATAATATATATATATATAGAGAATGTCTATAAATATATAGAGTATAGATACAGTATATATAAGTATCAGTATCCCCGCCCTCCCCCCTGTGGGTGGGTAGGGGGNGGGGGGGGGGGGGGGGGGGGGGGGGGCGCCCGGGGGGGGGGGGGGGGGGGGGGGCCTGGTGGCCTGGGGACGGGATCATATATGTATATGTATATATGTGATATGTATATGTGTATATATATATATATATGTATATATGTATATATATGTATATATGTACATATGTATATATGTGTATGTGTATATATGTATATATGTATATATGTATTTATATATATATATGGATATATGGATATATGGATATATGGATATATGGATATATGGATATATGGATATATGGATATATGGATATATGTATATATGTATATATGTATATATGTATATGTGTATATGTGTATATTAAGTGTATATGTGTATATATGTATGTGTGTATATATGTATGTGTGTGAGTGTGTTGGTGTTGGTGTTGGTGTTGCGTATGTGTGTACCAATTTGGCATCATTTGGGGGATGGGGGTAGTCAGATTTCTACTGTGGGAATTCTCCCCACCTATCATCTACGCAATTATATACAGTCCAATTATTTGTTCAATCCATGCATTGTGTATTTATAATGCAAAATCCAGCTTTTATGACTACTGGGCCTGCTCCAATTTATGGTTGAACATCTCCCTTATATTCATGATGTCCGCATTACAAGCCGAACAAAATATTATAAGGGATATTTGTGTATCAATATCAAATCTCCCTGATGTTATCTAGCTGAGAAGTATGTTTCAATTAAAAACATGATGTTGTCCAATTCAAATTGTAACTTGTGGGTATCCCCAATTTTGTGACAAACCAAAATCCTGTCAAGTTTGTTATTTATCCCACTGTATCCCACTACAGCTGTGTATCCATATAAATAATCTCACTACATGCCAGGAGTTGATTAAATCCTCCATCCTCCCGTGAATTGACACCCCCATGAAATTCCATACCCTATTGTACATAGCTGGGCAATATCTGAAATATGATGAAATATAATTAAACCATAAATACTTGAATCATGTCACATCCCCATTGAAATCTCTAAGAATCATACTAAATCTTACTGGGTCCTACAAACCCATATGATTTCAGTATATTACATATTATGTATATATTATCATATATTGTATATTATCATATACTATATATTATCATATATTATATATTATCATATCATATATATATATATATTCTATACCATACATACATACTTGATAACAACATATCCCATATTTTCTATTTGTCTCTCATCAAATCTTCCCTCATCCCTGGCGCCTCCGCGTTCTTGGGCGGGTCGTAGTTGATGACCAAAGTCACGCCCTTCACATCCAGGCCGCGGGCCGCAACATCCTGGGTCGACGGAACATCCTTTGGGAAAATAGAGGAAAATCTAAGGGAAAATTGGAAAAATCACTGGATTGGTTTTAAGGGAAAATTTACAGGAAACCTCTTTTTTTTGATGGGGAAAAGAATGGTTTCCTGTAGATTTTCCCTTTAACCAATCCAGTGATAAAATGGATGAAACGTGGATAAAACATGTATGAAAATAATGGATGGATGGAACATAGAACAAATGGGAAATATATGAAAAGAGATGAAGATCTGCCATACTCGATGAACGTTGATGAAAATGGAATGAAGATAGATTAACGACTTGAGAATTCGATTTGAAATTTATTCAACTGAGGGATGTTTAAAGGAAATCATCAAATTTGTTTGGTTTTTCCACATTCCCTTAAGCCAATACTTGTACTTCGCAAATGTAGATCTTGAGCAAGAATGATGTGACACAAGCCGAAAGGTATGGTTACTGGCGATGTGAAGGATCCTTGCAGTGCCTTTCAAGCATAATCACAACATATCGAAAATGACACTGAGTTAACGGATTCTGTCGAAATCTCTATTGCCACAAACCCCAACAGACATTGAGAACCGCCTATCCCTCGCCCCACCGCTCACAGCCATCCCCAACGCTTCCATGCAGAGAGGCTGTGGCACAAATGATCTTGGTGTATCCATCTCGAAGATCATTCAGAGCTCGTTCGCGGTCTTTCTGCTCCTCCAGGGGTGGCTGTTGTGAAACTTCACCCGGGTTTCATGGCCATACTGGCGGCTGGGGTCTGGAAGCAGGTCGCAGCTAGCAGCGCTGTGGTAGCTCAATTCTCCCTGCGATGAAAACAAATGTCTCAGATTTCTCCCCGCATCATTCCCACACAAAACCCGAAAACGCTACATCTCCACAATGCGGATTATTTTCACCGACATCTCACTCACCGTTCCCATGCTGAAATCTCAACGCCACATGGCCTGGCCTTGTCACCATGGATTGAATCGCAGCGAACACGCGCTCGATTCAGACCATCTTCCAGTTGTTGACACATCTTTTTGCTGTTGCAGAAGATCATGGCACGGTTTTCTCCCCGACCCTTCTCAGAGATGTCCTTGCTGACTCGCGGGCCAGTCTTCTACATGTTTGTCGGTCAAAACTAAATGGATTGAACACCCATTAAGAGCCAAAGAACGTGTAAATGAAGCGAAACAACCCTGAAATAGGTGAATGAAAATGCTGGAAAAATCAAACATTGGTGCAAGTAAAAACACATTGGAAAAAAACAAGGCAATTGTGTCCTTTAATCAGCTTGCATAGATTGACTGCATACCAACAGGGTGCCTATGGGTCTGGTCCCGACGGGGTGGAGAGGGCATGATGCATAAAGAAACCACCCGGCATACCTTATGTCCTCTATTCAGTTCCTTCCTGCATCATCCATCTCGCAAAAATGGATTTTGTTTCTAGTCTTCTGGTTGGATCTTTCAAATTTTGGGTATGTCATGTTAGTTCCTAGTAGTTCCCTAAATTGAAAGGGGGTGTTTCACCCAACTGGTTTAACCGTGAAGAAAATCCATTCACATAGCCAGGTTGTTCACCATCCAAGGCTCATACTCCAAGAAGAGCTTGGTCAGGTGGCGGACCTTTTTGTCCGGGTCCACAATCTTCACCAACTGAGCATTGACAAACATCTGTCTGAGAATTGGGGATACTCATTAAAGATTGGATTTGCTAATTTTGCTAGATGATATAACCATGGGACCATGGGACTCTGAACAGCTCAACGTTCGAAACGGAAATCCAGGTGGAACCTATCAATGAAAACACCCGATGGCAAAGGGACAACAAGACACCGAGGATCTTGCAGTTATTGCTCCTCAAAGACCCAAGAATGAGAAGGGTATCTCAAGTGCAGCTAAGCAAAGTGTCAAAAGCATCCCCTGGTCGCTAGCAGATCTCACCAGCCCAAACTGGACTCACTGTTGTCTGTGGAAGGCTTCCATGGGAGAGGCCATCACCCAGTCCTTTCAAAAGCCCTGACCATGTTTGAAATCAATCACCTCTCCTGGGTCAACCAACGGATACGACCTGCACTAACGTGAATGCATTTGCTTATATACATATATACGTATATACATATATATATATATATATACAAGCATAAAAAAAAAAAAAAAAAAAAAAAAAAAAAAAAATAAATAAAAAAAATATATATATACATCTGGTTATGGATATGGTAATGTTTCCAGACCCAACGATTGGAAAGTTCGCACATGATCAGCTTATCTTTGAATTTCACGTCTTAAATCTTGATCCATAGCATGGGTCCGCGTCGAACCTCGGGGCCCATTGCCCCAGAATTGCTCGTTCTTTGATATTAAGAACCATCCAACATTGGTGCATCAAACATTTTGAATACTGAATGTCAACTGTCAACCAATTCAGTATACACAGATAGTTATGAGCCATACCCTCGAGTAATTTAACAGTTTGCTATTGAACATGGCCATAGAAATAGTTGATGTTTCCCACTAATAGCATGGTGATTGTCCATAGTTTGTTGTATTGGAAGATGAGTTTCCTCTAAAAATAGCTATTCTCAGGGTCTATGCTATTTAACATTGCCATGGAAAATCCCCGAACTAAATGGAGGTTTATAGCTGGGAAAATCATCCAAAATTCGTCAGCTATTCCATTTTCCTAAATTAGTCATTTTCCAAAATTAGTCATTTTCCATTTTAGTTAGTCATTTTCCATTTTAGTTAGTCATTTTCCATTTGAATTAGTCATTTTCCATGGCGATTTAAATAGCCAGAGGCTACAATGAATTGGGCTATCCATGGCTATCACCATCCCCAGTCGGGGATGCCCACCTGCTTGATGCTATCGGACGCCTTGAGCTGCTCCGAACTGCCAATCTTCACCTGGCTTGGAGTTGTCATGCGAAAAAACATAAAGACATTGGTTAGTATTTATCTGTTAATATCAATAAAAACATGCGAAAAACATTGGTACAATGTCCTTTTAACGAATCTGTTAATATTAATCTATATCAATCTTATATCATATATCTACATACTTTTGGTGGGTGAGGGGGTGACCAAACCTATATGATAGTCCTGGGTGGAAGAAAAATAAAGTCTCTGGACACCAACAACGATGGCCAAAGAAATCGTTTAATCCCATGCAGACGATTGACTTACCCTCTGGTGAACTAACATAACTATGGGAAATCACCATTTTTAATGGGAAAATCCACTATAAATGGCCATTTTTCAATAGCTACGGCTATGTTAGTTTACCAGAGGGTAAACCTTGGACAAGCGATACTCACTGTCCGGGACCAGCATCTCCTAAAGGCATGTCCCGGTCCCATGAGGTGAATAGCTCTTGCTTTTAAAGATCGTCCATCCCAAACCCCCCACAAAGGTGCGTGGTATCAAATCACCAACCTGAGCAAGGGGATTTTAAGGGCTTATATATTCCCAATGAATATACTATCATCAACATGCTGACATCAGATCGTAGTTAGATTCTGATTACCCCAGATGGGGGGGTCCTTTCAATGGTAATTCCAAGTCATCCAAGTTCAAGGCGTTGGTCATGTTTTCTGGGAAAACATCAATATATTCCTCTCCAATGAATGCACATTGCTTGATTAGGCTGCATTGAAAGAATATTGGATTCAATCCCCATTGCGTTTGGTTGTCCTACTTCCCTTGCTGGCTATATCATCCCATTACATGTAATGTGTATACATGTATGTAATTGTATGCATATATGTATATATACATATAGAGAAGTGTATATACTATATCTAAATAATACTGCATGTGTATGTGTACAGTATAAATTATAACTATATAATATACATATCCCCACAATTGGTTGGTATGTTGTACCCCCCCACACCCCACACGTAGATCCGCCTGGTACGGCTTGTTCAGAAAGTCTGCGGCGATCTTCTGCACGTTGGCGTTCCAGGTGGCCGTGAAGAAAAGCGTTTGACGCTCCGTCTTCTCCTTCCACGACAGCCCAGAGGGCCCGGGTCCAAAGCTGGGGATTTAAGAAAGGATGGCGATGAAAATGGCGAAGCAACCAGGGATAATCAAAGCTTAATGGCCATGATACATGCATCAAATAAGTTCTGAGGCTAAATGGTTACTCAAACAGCCATGATCATTCTAATCCTGATTGATTCATGGCTATTTATAACCCTGATTCATCCGTTGGCTATTTACAAATTGTTCATACCAAAAAAAAAATGGAAAGATGGGCAAGAAAATGGACCCCCCCGAGATTGATGCCCAGGGAAGCGCATGTGTTTACGAATCTGGGGTCAACATTTACTGCTTCGGCTTGGCTTGGAGATTTCTGTTCTCTGGGTCAAATTCTCTGTGTTCCGTCTTTTTTTTTCGCATTTCTCCCTACATGGGGGTTTCCTAAAATGGGGGTACCCCAAAATGGATAGTTTATAATGGATACTCCCATCAAACATGGATGATTTGGGGGTACCCCCATTTTAGGAAACCTCCATATCCTCATCCTATTTCTGGAAGTTGTCTTTATCCCTTTGAGGAAGTCATTCAACAGGGAACCTCCCAGTCCCCTGCAAGCATCCCATCCTTCACTTCTTTGACGGCCTTGCGAATTTGAGGTTCAAAACCCATGTCCTTGGCAAGGCGTTCTGCCTCTAAGAATGTTCTTTTGGGCAGGTCTTCTGAAGGGTCCTTCATGTGTAGATCACCCATCTGTCATGAACCAAAATGGAAAAACAACTTGTGCGACATTTCGAAGGCGATGCTACCAGTATGTACCGGTACTCTTCAACAATTGTTGGTTGCACGAATCGAGGTCTGTCATACAAGCTGCCTCCAAATAGAAGAGGACGAAGTCGATTTAATCTGAAATTAATGGTATCCTACAACGCATGCAATTATTACCTATATAATCATAGCAATAACAAAACAGCAGAATCACCAGAGTCATACCATACGCAAGCGCAGGGTCAAGCCACCTTGTTACCATAATTCTTGACACCTGGGGCACCTAATGACAAAGGGTCCTCGCACCATCATTCTCTTCATCTTCGTGGTCAACATCTCTTTGATTCAGAAGTATCAAGCAGATCTTCATCTACTACAGTCATTCAGCTTCGCCACAACCAGCCCTCCACGGGCCTACCTATCTTATTCTTCAGGCACTTGATAAATCGTGAAACATCCGTCAAAACTACCTCCCAATATCTTAGCAAATCAGCTCAGAGGCACCGTTGGCAGCCAAGCTGCCAACATGCGATCAGCTTCATCCACTACCAAACGAGAGACGTTGCCTGGGACCCAAGCCCGTGTCTGGCCGGCTCGCGCGCCCAGCCCATGGTACAGTACAGATTCCTCACAATTTAGGCCATGAAAACATGTTTAATCGATGGCCATTTAGGGACATCCCCTATTTTGAACAAACAA
This sequence comes from Symbiodinium sp. clade C Y103, assembly GCA_003297045.1. Classification (NCBI taxonomy): domain Eukaryota; class Dinophyceae; order Suessiales; family Symbiodiniaceae; genus Cladocopium; species Cladocopium sp. clade C. The sequence continues at coordinate 5,930 of BGPT01002816.1, read as the reverse complement.
ACCAACTGGCACTGCTTGGACTGGTCATGACTCATTGACATAAATGAAATCCAAGTTGCTAAGTCGAACCTCCTTCCCTTCCACGAAATCATTGAGTCGTCCTGGCAATATAGCAAGGTTTCGAGCAGGTGAGGGCTGTTTGTTAAAGATCATCCAGCTGACCATGAATCTTGGGCGCTCTTGAAAAATGCACCCAAACTGAGACCATCTGTCCGATGGATGGCTGAGTCATGCCTATACTTTCAAATCACCAAACCAAACCAACGTCATGCATCAAAAGTAAAAAACCCATGGCAAATATCGGGGGCCTGACCCACCATTCCCTTCACCTTCGGTAAATCAAACCCAGCCCTCACCCCGCCTGGTGTGGCGACCAAACAATGGCAGCCTTTGGCCAAATCACGTCCCTGGTCACCTCAATGTGGATAAGTCAAATGGATGATGAGAAATGCACCATCTACAAATGGTGGATGATTTGTTGATGTTGATGGATGTTGATGGATGTTGATGGATGTTTATTCCTCAATAAGTCTGACCCGGCCCCACATCTTCCAAATTCTTTCGAGGGTCCCAAACGATGCAGGAGCAATATTGTCGGCAACCCTTTAGTGGTTGATAGTGATGCTATCGAGGTGTCGTCCACTAATATATTTTCACTTAAATACAAACAACATCCAACCACAGTGGAAAACATGAAATTTCTAAATTTTGAGCCTTGAAATCCTGAACAAAATGCGAGATGGCCATTGTTCTGCTCTTGCCCCAAGTCATGTTGGGATGGCATAAGTCAGAAATTCAATCACCACATTCCACCTATCTTAAGGCAAATGAAGAAGTGATTCAGCTTTGTCATGGTAGGAGTCAATTATTGGATATATATATATATATGATATGTATATAAGTTAGATAAAGCCTATCCCATCTTATGTGGGACAGGCCAAACCAGAAAACAAAACAATATAACAAACATAAACAAAATCAAAACCACAAACCAATAATAAAACCAATAATACAAATCATAACAACAAAACAAAACAAAAGAAAACCAAAACAACCTAATCAATACAAAGGATAATAAAACAATCTATACCATAAACTGAAAGAACCCCACCTTACCCATCTTGTCATCAAATTCATCGCACTGTGAGGTGGGAAACTCAGATGGGGATGCTGGACATCAACCTCCTCTTCAGGAGGAGGTGCGCACACCGGATGGACTGGGGAGGTTAATGTCCTGTGGTCTTCAAAGTTTGACTTTGGAAAAAAAAATCAATCAGAATTTGGACACCTTGTCTTTTGACCAGCATTCACAGAACTTGGCTTTTGTGTCCAATAGCACCTTTTTGCCAGACAAGCGCCCAATAGGATGTGTGATTGTCCCTCCAGTGACAATGGCCATCATTTTCATTCCACACGGCGAGGAAGATTTGACACCTGCTGTGGTGGCAATGGGTCAGGTCTTGCCTGTTGGAAGCATTCCCAGAGCTGTCCAACCTACTGCTGACTTCTTTGATGGATACACCAAACAGGAGTTGGTCAATCTCTTCACTGCTATGGAAATAACCGGCTTGAACATCAAAACCAGAACCACCAAGAAGGAAATGATTGAGTATCTTGTTGCCAATTGGGATGACTGTGTCCTTGCTTACAGCCGTTCCTACTTTGGCATTGAGAGTGATGATGAGACAGATGCTGACGCCGGTGATGTCCAAGATGCTCAAGGTTCCAATGACCACGATGCTTCAGATGTTCCAGCTTCTGATGAGGGCAGTGCGGACTTTGACGACAGCTTCCTTGACTTCATCCCAGATGTCTTGTGTGAGGAGGAAACCGGCACAGGCTTGGAGGAAGACAAGCACAAGGTGGTTCTGAAGACCAAGTGTAATAGCCACAAGATTAGCCTTTACTTCCGGCCATCTCAGACAGTGAAGTCCTTGGCTGATGAGTTGTCTTGGCTGACAGACCTTGATGGTGCCTACACCTTGGTTGGTCAGAACACAGGTCAGGCTTGGACTTTGGAGCAGACCATCTCATCCTTGGAGGTGGATGACTTCACCGCCTACATCCAGCTGAAGCTGAAGGGTGGTGGTGGCAAGAGAACATCAGGAGGTAAGCCGAAGGCTGACCGAGAGAGCAAGGAGAAGGAAGTGGCTGAGAGGGCAATGACAGCCCTGTTGCGGATTCAGGCCTCATCTCCCCCAGACTTCTTACAACGCATTGTGGCAAATATCGTGGCAGTCAGAGAGCAACTGAAGACAAACCCAGACATCCTTATGGACGGCTTGAAGACTTTGAATGTGGAGGATGTCAAGAAACTCCAGTCGGGTCTCAGTGCTTCTCACTCATACTTGCGGGTAAGTGCTGTGGCAAAGGCTCTTTACCCCACCGAGCACATCCAGTTGGAGGAGATTGGGAAACTCAGTGAGTATGTGCTGGAAGCAATGAAGGGCATTGTAGAACTATGTATCTTGAAGCACTATAGCGATGATGATGGAAGTATCAGGTGGCAAAGGATGTCTTCAGACCTGATTGAGATTGCGTCTCAGACGGGAGGCTATAACAGTGGAGCAATGCCCACTGGTGCTGGTTCAGCACCTTCCCACGGATTAGGTGCTTAGATGTGCCATTTTTTGGAAGTCAGCATTTCAGAGGCTTTGACATTTCAGTATCCGAGCCTGGCATCCACCTTCAATATGTCCAGTATCCACCCTGTATATCCAGTCTTGATTTCCACTTGGGATATGCTCATATCCAGCCCCTATATCCAACCCCTATATCCACCTTGGATATGCCACTAAAATAATCATAAAATGCCCCATATCCAGCCCCTATATCCAACCCCTATATCCACCTTGGATATGCCACTAAAATATGCCCCATATCCAGTGCCCATATCTGATGCTGATTTCAAGGGTTCAACAGCCATTTTGGTAAAACCATTGTGGCAAATATCCTGTTTGGTGCTCCTGCCAGACAGCGCAGGTGTTCCGAATGAGTGGTAAAATGGGCAGACTAAGGCTTGATACAATGAGATTTTGACAGTGGTTTCAACCAGTGTGTGCCCCCCACCACCCCTTCAAATGCTCATTCAATGTCGCGACAGGTTGATGACCAGCTCTTCAAGCAGTTCAGGGGGGCTGGTTCGGCATTAGGGGGGTGATGAAAATGATTAAGATGATAATGATGATAAATTCAACTTTTTTTATGGGAATACACCCCAAACATTTTTTTTATGGGGATACTTCCCACAACATTTTTTCCCAAGATTTGATATGGGGATACTTCCCACAACTTTTTTATGGGAAGACCTCCCAACAATTTTCCAATATTTTTTCATGGGAACACTCCCAACACCTACATACCTTCAATGTATTTAAAACACATACATACATATACATATACATATACATACCTGTTTGACCTTTCAGGATGTCAGGTGAGAAAAAGCAGTCTGGCACTGTCTGGAGCTGTCGGTCGTTGTTGTTGTTCCTTCCCCCTTTTTTGTTGAAAACAATGAAACACTAATATTGTTGTGTTGTTGCTGTTGTGTTGGAGTAACATTGTCTTGCCATTATCAGCCATTCCGTTCAGCATCTTCTTTTCTTGTTATTTTTTCTAAAAAAAAGAGTGAGAAGAATGAGAAAGAAAGAGAAGGGGTGATGAGGGGGAGCGACAAGCTCGGCTATTGCAACTACAATGCATACCCCCATCACCCCAAGAGAGAAGTAGGATTTTATTTACTTATTCANATTCACCCCCCTGAGCAGTTCTTCGACGACTTCAACAAGAGTGGCAGTCTGGAGCTCCCCATAGGGTAAAAATTATGCCCCTCCCATTTCCCCCTTTTTGTGTCTTATTTTTGTGTGTGGGTGTGTGTGTGGCAGGGTGCAGTATGTAAAGTGGCAAGGCACAGCATCTAATGAAAGCACACAATATTTACAGCAGTCATAATTTCTTCAACTAATGCCTGTGGTATTCTATACAAATCCTTCTGTTTAAACAAGGTGTAATTATCNTTCAACTAATGCCTGTGGTATTCTATACAAATCCTTCTGTTTAAACAAGGTGTAATTATCAGGCCAAGTTTCCTTTTTATTACTGGGAGCTCTTTGTGCAGTTTCCTTGTGCCGGTTTCCATCCATCATTCCACAGTCCTTTTTACAAAGTGGTCTTGGTGTCCAGTTTTCAAGGTTAGTCCATAACCTTGTTCTTTTTCTGTAGGGAAAACCATATTTACAGTAGTCAATGTCAAAGTATGGCAAACCCTCCATAAATGATTGCTTCTTCAAAAGCCCACTTTGGGGATTTTCCACAAACCATACCCTCGGCTTGAAGTATNACCCTCCATAAATGATTGCTTCTTCAAAAGCCCACTTTGGGGATTTTCCACAAACCATACCCTCGGCTTGAAGTATTTGATTATCTCAAGAGTTTTCATTACTATTTCATTTGCTTGTTCAATCTTCCTCACCCCAGTTTGTTTTGCTATGCTATACTCAATACAGGGGGGAGAAGCCCAAATCATATCAAAGTATTTCACTGGATATTTCTTGTATTTCCATTCAAGTATGTCGCAATTAATGTCAGCCCCTTTCAAATCTAATGATACAACAGTCCAGCCAAGATTTTTAGCAACAGTTCCCACACTGCCAGTGCCTGAAAAAAGTTCAAGTAATTTCATATAATCTATATATGAAATTATTGATGAAACATACGCAAATCTTATCCATCCATCAATTTAAACACTTCACCATCCCTTTCAA
>BGPT01002815.1:57127-68742 GCA_003297045.1 Symbiodinium sp. clade C Y103 | reverse complement strand
ATCTTTGCTGGGAATCTCCCCACCACTGGATTGCTCGATCATATGTGATTATTTCCATCAATTTCATGAATGCCACATTCAATGTATTGATCCAAAGGAGACTGAAGGTTACATTCATCACCGTTGAACCCTGGGGACTGGATGCCTACTGAAACAATAGGTCATACATTGTTATATAGGTTATATAAATCAAGGGTATATAAAAAAAAACTATGTTTTTTTAAAATAACCAGGTAATTATAGGGTACATCAGAAATACCAGGTTTTTATTTTCCAACCATAAAAAAAGTAGGTTGTTGTTGCAGTAGGTATATATATATATATATACATGCATGTATATACATATATAGTATAGTTATATATATATATATATACAGTATTATACAGTACATAAACATTCAAATCTGTTCAAAAACATCAACCAAGTCACCACTCCCACTCCCGTGGCTTATGAGAAAACCCTGCCCGATATCTCAAGGAATCTCCTCGAGGTTCCTGGGAGCAATTTCCCAGCAGCAACTATGGCTGTCATGTACCCATACTTGCTGCGTATTCCCTGATACCCTCCGGCAATCAAACATAGACACTGAAAACCCATGAAAACCCCCCGTTTATAGATGATTGTCCGAACTTAAACCTTCATGTTGAAGGGATTTTCCAGCTAGCCACGTTTGATTACCGCAGTGTATCCATTTCTTTCCTTGATGCCTTGGTCGGACTTGAGGAACCAAGTCAGGAACCAAGTTTACAGGCAGACTTGATAATGAATCAATTTAGTGGGTAGTTTGTATGGACAAAATCCCCCGGTAGATGAATTCCATAGCAAATCAAAGAATTGTTAGAACATCACTATCTAAATGAATTAGAACAATTCACGAGTCTTAAATAAAGCAATGTATATAGGGATCGTTACCCCGACTAACCATTATACACCAACCATCATTTATCCAGACATATTGTCAATCCAATCATTTTCCTACAGAAAACCATGGATCACAATATGATTTCCAGCTAGCAAATCGCCCTGGAGCCTGGCAATGGGTGAGATATAAGTTATACAGTATCCATTTGGTCAGTACCTCTAGTAATCTAACTAGGTTAGGAGAAACACGTCTTCAAATGCAGGATGTTCCACTGCAAGACTACCAAAGCGTTTTGTACTTGGGTCCCTGAACCCTACATACATGAGGGTCACGAAACAAGTGCCCGTGGACTTTCCGAAGTGATCAAGGGACAAGTGAACAACTGTTTTTCCAGGTCTGACCAGACTACTCAAATCTGACGTCGGAATGGATTCACGCGAGTTCTATTCTTATTGTTCATGGTGATATCATGGTGATATCGGTAATGTGACCATCTTAAACCCAATGCCATCGACTATTCCAATAACCATGACTGGCGCCTTGCTACAGACCCAGCTCACCGCCAAGAGGGAAACGCCTAAGGCGTTGTTCAGCATGTTGAAAATCCTTGGGCCGGGGTGGCGGTTTGGGTAGTGCAGTGCCGGGTGCTTGGTGCTGCATGGTGCTACCATGTTTGTCCTGTAATTGACATAGATCTAGGATGGTTGAGAGACTCCCCAACCCATCCAAGAGATCCCAAGATTATGAATCAGTTTGGAGAATCTTCCCCAGAGGAAAGAGTAAAGAGGGTGGATTTGATATCTGTTTAAAACCGCGAAAGCAATCTCTGAGACCAAAGCACCACTATTGGCAGAGGGAAAGTAACTCATCAACTGCCCTACAAGATAAACCATTTTGAGTCCGTTTTGGCGGAATCTGATTTTGAATGATCTTGATCCATCCCTATAGGTAAACCCAAGTGTCAACTACTCAAGTTTGTTGGAAGGCATGTGGCTGGGAAACAGCATATCCGGCACAAAAGCATAAGTCTAAAAGGCTCGAATCTCAGAAATCTGTCTGTTGATTGTTGCTTCTACATATCCGTGTCTTTATGGGTCGTATCCCTGTGTCAGTTTTCTGAACCCACACTTTTGTTGGCAGTATCAACTTCTTTACTGGTCAAATCTGTACCCTTTGTTCGTTACATCCCCAGTTCTGTTGGTTGTATCATCGTTTCTCCCCAATATCAATCCCTACGTCTCTCAAACACGCAGCCCCAGAAGCTTGTCAAACATGTTCGCCCCAACCCGGACGTTTCACCATACCCAACCGGGTAGTAACATCAACTTATCTTAATAAGGTATAAAATCCGCCACCCCCTCTGGCACGTCAGGGTTGCAGCGAACATGTTTAAACAAAAACGGCCAGGCTTCGCTTCAGTGTTGCTCTGAAGTGCTGCACGATGACTTTCTTCCATCCTGTCAGCAAAACAGTTGAAGACTCTTCGAGTTGGCAACTTCTGTTCCAAGCACCTTATTGTCCTCTGGTTAGTTAACATAGCTACGTATGGAAAATGGCCCATTTATAGATGATCTATGATGAATTGCATTTGATTTTCCATAGTTACGTCTTTAAATTACCTAGAGAGTAATCTGTATGTCTCTGGCTTGCTCTGTGAGATTTCACATGAAACTGCCCCCCACCAAGACTTTTGCCACACAGGGTGTCCAGGGTCTTCACTGTATTTGATCCCTCTGCAAACCAACTGTGAATCGGAACGGAATTCACTGTGCATCAAATGTATATGGGGGTTTCCTAAAATGGGGGTACCCAAAAATGGACGGTTTATAATGGAAAATCCTATTAAAATGGATGATTTGGGGGTACCCCTATGACTTAGGAAACCTCCATATAGATGAAACTGAAATGAGTGCATAGAACAGCTTCACATCAGTGCCATCCTCTGAAACTCGTCGGAAGGAGAGGCAGAAAAGTTGCAGGACAAATGAATTCTGGAGGATTGCAAGCCACTTGAACAATATTGATTGCTCATGATGCATCTCTTTTGAAGGGATGCAAACTAAGTGATATCTATACCTACCTCACACCAACTTCTACTTGACACAACCAAGCTGTTTCTGGTAAATTGTTTTTTCTTAGGGGATCAACAATTTCCTCAACCGATCATGAAAGTGGTCATTGCTTAAAGAGAGCAGCCGGGTTGGGGATGATCGGCCAGCCAATTCAAATGTATTTCGTCCTCTTGTGTCTTGAGTTGATGCCAAAAATGAATAAACATGACATGTTTGGGCACATAACCTCCAACCAGCCGTTCAACCAGCCCTACCTTTACCTAATACATTCAGGCCATACAATAAATTATAGATCTACTTATACAATCATTTTCGTAACCCAGGGTCTGAATTGTAGTTGTTCTCTAAGGATATCTTCGAAAGCTTTTACTCAGCCATCCAATCCTTTGTCGGGCGGATCACAATTGTTTTCGTTTCGATACAACAGGACCAAACAGCCAGTGATTCTAGATCCAACATCATAGAACTTTTTTTTGGCTCTACAGTTTGCAAGTTCGGTTGGTTTAAGCAAGCAATGTTGTCCTGTTAAAGCACAGGTGGCTTGAGCACTTAGGTAAATCCATGAATTCGTTAGTTTTAAACGCAACTGTTCTTACTCAACAAAAACAGTCTTAACAAAGATACATGGATTTGAAACGAAACTGGTCGAAACTGGTTTCATTTGTTCAAACTTACTTACACCTCAGTTCTCTCAGTTTAGAAATCCAGTTTCTGTTCGATTAAATCGGAATACATGGAGCATGATCGGTAATCACCAATATATTGGGTAGTATAATCCCCGAACTCATCATCACCCCAGCCACATTTATCTCCATTGTTTGATGGTTTAAACCCGCAGAATAATGGTGTTTAGTCTTTAAATCTCATCAACCAACCATCATGTATCAATTATATCCCAACTATATTCCAACTATATTCCAACTATATCCCAGCTATATCCCAACTACCCTCTGGTTATTTAACAGTTCGCCATGGAAAACCACGATCTTTATAATAGGTAAATCACCATGTTTATCATCTATTTCAATGGGCCATGGCTTCCATGGCGAACTGTTGAATGGCCAGAGGGTATATCTCCATCTTTCGGCTAAAATCATCTAAAATCCGTATACCCTCTAGTAATTAAACATAGCTATTTAAAATGGCCATAGAAATATGGGGATTTTCCTATTAAAAATGGTGATTTCCCATAGAAAAATGTTAGTTTTCCAGAGGGTAGGAGGGTAGCAATGATGGTTCATAATCAACCCGCAGGGCTTGACGGAACGCCGCCAAGTGACTCCACGGGAACGCCGCCCCACTCGCTGGCTTCGGCTCGCTTTTCCACGGGCGTCACCTCGTGTAGGACATCGTTGGTCCCACTCGGCTCCTCGGGCTATCGGATGCGGTTCTCCCTTGAATGGTTTCTGGTTGTTGTTTATAACAATAGTGATTGAATGAATATGAATCCATAAGACTTTAAGTTCATAATGATGAGTGTATCATAGTCTAGTAATATATAATACTGGATCAATCATAGTAAAACTAATGGTAGTGATTTCGTACTAATAGTCATGATGAAGTCACAATCATTGCGATCTTGACAGTGGTAATTAAAAATAACAGCAGATAACAGGAACGACAAATTATCAATTACTACAATGATAATCTTGTGGTTAAAAAAACACCAATTGCCATACTACGGTTGTAGGATGATTTGATCTTCATCATTATGATGATACTGACAATACGGATACGAGTGAATGATAGTGACAATGATCAAATCAATACCTGTCGATAGAATCATCCCCAAAAAGAAAGGAAATCAAGATATCAGTATTTAAAGAGTGATTTTTATGTCTATCTTTTTTGGGATGACTACAATATATCATGTTGCGGACTATGTCATGGTGGCTACAGCTACAGGAAGACCGGGCTGATCCTGATTTTTGCTTCAGCTTTGGCCCCCCCGTCCTCGACTTGAAACGATGTAAATGCTCGATTTTCAGACATCCTGAGCACAGCTTGGTGGGGCCTCTGGAACTTCATGGAACTTTCGATGGGGATGTGTTTTTTTTATAGGAATGACAACTACAGGGGTTTAAGCCAGACTCTGACCATTCCCTGACTTCAATGATCATCCCAGTCAAGTGCTACCTATTAGTCTCAGGGAAGCCACGAAAAGAGAACTGCTACATGAATCTTGGAAACCATGTGAGCCATTAACAATACCCCTATCCCATCTCACCATAGTATTTGGTTGATAGGTTTCCCTACAATGGATTATGTTATACATAATGAAACACATAGTAATCCCCAACAAACAATCAACCCATGTATTCTAGAATAACTCATGTGAACCACCAAGAAACAAACCACGATTCGTTGCTGTCAATCAGGGAGTGGCAGGCTAACACTGCTTGATGAAGCAGTGCTGTCAGGTCACCCTTCACAAACTGCTTTGTGCAGGGATTCACAAAGCTGTTTGGCAGCGACTTGAATGCGGTTTCAAGAAAGCCACCAAGACTAGAACGACAAAAAAACATGTTGAATGTTGAAAAACCAGAAACCTGTTTCAACTCATCTTGTCTCTTTTTTCGGTTTCATTCCCTGCAAACCACAGAAATCACCGAGCCACGCTTCCGCGCAACGCGTGGCCAACCGGGGCCGGTTGAAGCCACGGTGAAACGTGCGGGAGGTAACAGCTGCGGGAGGCGCAGGTTGGTACGTATGCAACTTCGAATTTTTGCACAGTCCATCAATGGATTGGTTTAAGTGAAAATCTATAGAAATCCATGATTTTTTCCATCGATGTACGGGTTTCCTGTTGTTTTTTCCCTACACCAATCCATTGAATCTAGGAAAAAGAACCCACATTAAAAAGAAGAACGCTATTCTTCTATTTGCTGGGAGTAGGGAGGTGATACAATTTCGGTGGAAATGGCAACTTCCAACAAATTTAGCGGCAACGATGTATCCTTATGCTGGAATAGGTATGAGCAACCAAACGCAGCTGGAATCTCAACTAATGCATTACACGTCGTAGCAGCACCAAACAAGATGAGTTGCAACAAATTCATTTTCATCATCATTACCCACTACATGTCCAGTATGTATGTCATCTGATCTCAAACCCAGCACAGTCTATAACTAATTACATCTAATTTACCCTAGGGTAAACTAACATAGATGTGGACATGGACCATTTATGGATGAATTACCTCATAAAATTGTGGTTTTGCACATCTATGTTAGCTTGCCCGAAGATAATAGATCTACACCCTACACACACAACAGTCATCACCACCACCCTCGAGCTCCCCGCCATATCCACCCATGAGGCCGCCATTTCTGGGCGTCCATGCTGAAAACACCATGGGTGTTTTTTGCGAGAACATGGGGGGATACAGTAAGACAGTACCTTTCGAATTGCCTGTTCATTAATTTTATATCATAGGGAAATTTAAGATCACTGAATTTGATTGTCAAATGAACCAGTAAATGTTGCTGTCAATTGGGATGGTCCTCCCATTTAGGACGGTAAGTCAACAAAACATGCTGGAAACCGTCGACCGTCATCAACCGTCTATGCACAAAGAATTTTACAGATGCATCTTTCTATGTTTGTGATCCATACATGTAAAACACTACGCGTAACATGCAAATACACGCTATCCTGCAATATCTTTGTCAACATCCCAATGATAACTTTCTGCTGGTGAAATAGATCTTGTTTGAACCATCCAGAAACATCAAGAACAACTCCTCTTGTTTTCGGGTCTTTCAACGTCCCAACCTGTAATTGCTTCAAGATGGTTTGAACAGTGAATGTGTGTTGTATCCTCAAATGTTGATTGATATATAAAATTCATCCCATTTTGGTAAGTTAATTTTCCAATGTTTAGTCGGTTCATTTCCATTCTATGCATTTCTATGCACTAAAGCTTAAGGCCCCATATTTTTTGGTTAAAATCATCTTTGGTTCCAATTTCCTTTTTGTTAAATGCTCATTTTTTCTTGGTTCAATAATCTTACATCCACATCTTTCAGCTGGTGAAAGCACCGTTTCTTCCAGTTACATCATCTGCAGATTGGTGCATCTGCATTAGTGTGTTTCCCTAGGGTAAACATTTAAATGTTGAAAACCAATGGCTTCCCCACGGATGGTGGATTTTCATGGATTTTCCACATTTATGTTCGTTATTGTTACTTTTTACCGGCAAAATCCCTATGGTTGTCACATCTGACGTCACATCTGACGTCACATCTGACGTCACGTCGCTGGGGTCCCCCACATGGGCGCACAGCCTGCTAACGGTCCCGGAGGTGGTCCCTGCAGGCCCGGAGATTCGTTTTCATCGGACATTTTCGATGGGGAAATGTCAGTCTGAGAATGGGAAAATCGATGGGAAAATCGGAAAATGATGGGATATAAGGGAGAACAGCTATAGTTTGATCCTATATTTTTTGGTTGTTTCCATCTTTTTTTTAGTGGGATCATGAGGCACATATGCATGTTTTGGCCCACATTGGGTCGCAGGTTTCTAGTGTCAAGACGTTGCTGGATGATTAGTTGGGGATTCGATCAAAATCTATCCAAGAGACGCGCTATGCAACAACCCCAGTAGATTGATATATATATAATATATATATATATATAATTGACAAATGATGCTTGGTGGTTTGTTGACCCAATCTTTATCTTGACTGGGGGTTATCATAGTCCATTAAGGGGGATCTAATGAAACACCAACCGTTATTTAGGTGATTTTTCAGTAGGCTGATACAGCTCACATAGAAAAGACGGTAGAAAGGGTGTTTTCTGTAAATTTGGGTAATGATTATTCAAAATCCCAAATCCTATGATCATCTTACCAAACGGCAAAAACAATTTGGGGATATTCCTCAGTGAATTTGACCCCAAATGGATTTGACCACCAAAGATGTGGGGATTTGACCACCAAAGATGTGACCCCCTCATCACCTGTTCAGATTCACCCAGTATTCAGTGGTGCTTGGAGGTGTAGATTCGCAAAGCCCTTTGGTGGGGTCATCTTTGGGAGGGTTGGTGAAATCATGTTAAATCCCTATGATTTAAGGTTTTCCCTGATCTGCAAACGGTTGAACTTCCTTCAAAGCGTAGCTGAGGCTTGCACTTTGCTCTTGGAACCGCCCTGGGATGACAGGACCACAGGGGGCATGGGCACAGGTCCATTTTGGAAGTCAAGCCATGCAATGAAGACTAATGCAATCAACAAATTGAAAGGGCCATCAATGGGAACATTCTGAAACATACTGAGCTTCAGATGACTGATATCCTGTCTACCTCAATGGTACACAAAATGCATCTACTGCACTTTGCAATCAGCAGTTCTCACGCCTTGAAACCACCTTTCTTTCCGACCTGCGCAGCTCAGCTGATATGGCGTTGCAAAGCAAGATGAGTTGCACCCATCCATTTTTGTTTCCTGGTCCCATCATGGTAATTTCTCTACTATCGATATCTGCTTGAAGTCTCTACTTTTGATCAGTCAGATTTGTTCAAGTGCAACTGTGAATGGTTCAAGTCCAACTCTTCCAGCTAATCTTCCCTTTTTTGCTGTACTTTCCCTGGAATTCTTAGGAGTTGTCTATGTTTTTCCCCATGTTTTCCTCGATGTTTCATCCAAGTCGATGTGACCTTTGAGCTCCCAACCGCGCCTTGCCACCACCTTTGCCCCTGCCACCTGACAGCTGCCACGAACTTTACGCAGGGTCTGGATTTTCACGTGCGGATTGAAGCAACAAACCATAGAAACATGAAATATAATGAAATATGTTTCAACTGTTAAATAACCGTATAGAAATCATATATTGCATTGTTGATGTTCATTAATCACAATATTCCTCCAAAAAAGTTACTTTCTTCGAGTGATCCCCACCATGAGACTTTCTTTGGCATATGGTGTGATACATATTTTGACATTCTTTCTGGCAAAACTTTCTGGCAGGGAAGAGGAGGAGAGGACAACTCTGATGAAATCTAGCGACCTCTCCTGGCATTCTATCTGACATTCTCTTTGACATATGCTCTGACATTCTATCTGACGTTCTTTCTGACATTTTATCTGACGTATATTCTGACATTCTTTCTGGCATTCTATCTGGCATATCTTTTCACCTTCTTTCTGGCATTCTATCTGACATTCTATCAGAGATTCTCTCTGGCAGTCTATCTGGCCTGCTATCTGATATTTTATCTGGCCTTAAAGTCCGGCGGTGCCCACTGCGATCTGGCGCTCGCGGCTGAAGTCCGGCAGTCCCCGCTGCGCGCTGGCGCTCGCGGCTGAAGTCCGGCAGTGCCCACTGCGCTCTGGCACCTCGGCTGAAGTCCGGCAGTGCCCACTGCGATCTGGAGCTGGCAGATGAAGTCCGGCAGTGCCCACTGCGATCTGGAGCTGGCAGACGAAGTCCGGCAGTGCACACTGCGATCTGGAGCTGGCGAGGAGGAGGAGGCGGAGGAAGAGGAGGCGGAGGAAGAGCAGGTGGAGGCCGGGCAGCTCTGATAAAATCTAACAACCCTCACCTGGCAGGTGGGGAAAACAACAACAACCTCGAGTTTAACAAAATGGGGGGGGCTGGCAGGATAGCTAAGCTTGCTTGAACTCCAATTATATACTAGCATTCATAGTGGAAATGTCGAATTAGTCCATGGGGTTATCAACCAACTTACAACTGGGGGGGTCCCTCCCACTTTGCAAGTGGTGATGATTCTACACTTGTAAAACAAACATTTTCACGAGTTCAGTGATCATATGTGCTCATCAGTTCTCTGTCAATTCAGTGCTTATCATCGGACCATCGCGATACACACTTTATCATAGGTTTAGCGATCACTGCAGTAGATTTGTCTGCTTGCACCCAAGCAACATATCACCTTGAACCTCCAACTGTTCGGCTGAAACAACAGCAACTTGGCTAATCTTGGACACCCTTAACCAAAGCTACAAAAGTTGCAGTTTTTTTTAATGACATGTGTTTTTTAATTGATAGCTCAAATTTCTACTTGAGCGTTGCATTTCCCCCACTTGTATGCATTTAATTCATAAATGTTATTCATTGTCCCTCATTTATTATCATATTTACATCCACTTTAGCCATGTTTTCATCTCATATGGTGGTTTCCTAAAATAGGGGTACCCATTTTCATCATCCATTTTCAATCCGGATTTTCCATTACAAACCATCCATTTATGGATACCTCCATTTATGGAAATCCCCATATGCTCATCTACCCTCTGGTTATTTAACATAGTCATGGAAAATCCACTATTTCTGGATTATTTTCCCAGCTACAAACCTCCATTAGTTCGGGGATTTTCCATGGCTATGTTAAATAACCAGAGGGTAATATGCCTCAGTTCATCAAAACATCTTCACCTGCAGCGAACTCACCCTGCCTTTGGGGGCTTTGGACGCTTTCACCCCCACCAGTTCCCTGAGCTCCTGAGGCGGATCTTTTAAGCACCATGCATAGGATGGGATATAGATATAGTAACCCCAAAAAAGAAAGACACATATATAGAAAAAGTATGCAATCATGTACAATCCTGAAGAATAGTGATAATTTGTGCGGGTTGCTGTAATCACATGTGATTAATGGTTGGTGGATAATCGTATGTATCTTGCCCAGAAAGTACTTTTTTAGCTTGGTAGCAGTCCCATCTTGATTGATTACTGAAACATATCACGTCAACTTCCCAATCTTTCGTTTCGGGATTTGCCCAAAAAAAGGGTGGATACCCCAATTTTGGGGGCCGTATGGGCAAACAATTCACAATATTATTAGCCAGGGATTATTTTTACACCCATGTGATTTTTGGGACACCCCAATGCTTGACCCATCTACACGACCCACATGGGTGGGAGGCTGGAATGATATGCAATGTGCAAGGTCACCACGCAATACCAAACTTGGGTATATTCACCAGCAAACGTAGTGATACCAAGCCACATTCCTATACCGAACTTGTGGCTTTTAGTTTTGATATGCTTTAATGTGCTAACCGTCCATTTTTCTGGGGTCAACCATTTTGACCCATGCTTGTATAGGCTTTAAACACCATGATATTGTTGGCTGGTCATGCCACTACAGGACATGATATCGAAGGCCTGAATCCGCCATTGGGGTAAAATTCCAAACCATCTTATAGCGGGGTGATCCCTGAAATTAGTAAATGGTTAGTAACTATATATGGGCATGGGTCAAAACCCCCGGGCCACCGTGCACATCAGGCATTCTTCTGTTCAATAGGGTATTGAACGGGGGTATTGAACGGGAGGTATTGAACGGACCTCAACCAATATCCCATCTCACTGGGAATGTGTCCATCGAGGATTTCATTGACATGGCATTTCCAGCGTGGCCAGCTGAACAAACCGGCAACTTTGAGATGGTCACCATTCGATGTTCAGTTCGGATCATCAGCAACGAATCAAGCTGTTTCCGGCACAGTAATGGCGTCGGCCAAACGTAGAAGCAAGCTGGCGCAATGAGATGGATGGGCAACCGATCTTGACAGCCTATTTTGAGGTATTGAACGGGTATTGAACAGGTATTGAACGGGGTATTGAACGAACCACCTCAAAAAAAACAAATCAGTGTTCATGCTACAGTGGTCTTCTCTATAGCTCTGTTTGCACCAGAGCCTCTAAACTGCGA
>BGPT01002815.1:5171-57077 GCA_003297045.1 Symbiodinium sp. clade C Y103 | reverse complement strand
GGGGTATTGAACAATGGTATTGAACGGGGGGTATTGAACGACGGGGACCCTTCTGTTCAATAGGGTATTGAACGGGGTATTGAACGAAATGGTCACGAGCGTCTGTTCAATACCAAAACGTTTTGACTCACAGCCATATANCGGGGACCCTTCTGTTCAATAGGGTATTGAACGGGGTATTGAACGAAATGGTCACGAGCGTCTGTTCAATACCAAAACGTTTTGACTCACAGCCATATAGGTGTTATATCCCAATAAGCGTCAGTTGCAAGGAATCATAAGCCACGTTCTAACCACTAGCTAACTTCATGGATCATCGCACGTATAACATGTGGTGCGTAACCTAGTCATCTCTTGGTCACTGACTTTTTTCACCAGCATATGGGTCATGACCCATGTATTGAATGGGTCTAAACCCTTGCATTAAATCAATGATATTCAATGGATAACCCCATCTCCAGATCACCAAAAACAAAAAAAATCCCGAAGAGTTTTTTCCCAAGATGTAAATGTTCGATGATTCCACCATCATATCAATTATCATTGGATTGGTTTAAAGGACAATTTACAGGAAACCTCTATATTTGATGGTAAACCAATCCATTGAAATAAAAAAAAAAAAAGAAATTTCCAATTCTTCGACCTATGGCTGGCGGCGAACCTCGGGAACCTCCTGTTCTGCCGTCTGCATCACCTGGTGACGAACTGACTTCGGCCGAGGATTCTCGCTGGGGATTGACACAGCGAATCATAGAAATGCGAAACAAAACATGGAGATTGAAGTGGGAATAGGAAGCAAACCATGGACATGTCAAACAAACAAAGGGATCAAAACAAAAAAGAAAAAACCTGAAAAAAAATACCTGACCCTGGTATTAAACCAACACGAACATGGAATTAACACAAACATGGAATTGGAGCTAGAATATCAGTAAACTCACGGGGAATTCATGCAGCGAACATGGGGATTTCACATCACCAAACAGTCTTTGAACATCTTCAATTTTCAAAATAAGCCAGCAATTTCGACTGCGAAGCTTTGCTTGGCAGATCATCTGGAAGGTTGGACTGCTGGTTGGACTGCTGGTTGCAATCAATGGGCACATGAGTTTGTCTGAAATGGTGCAACCCCAAATTATACAGTGACTTGTGTGCATTACTTTGCATTGCTCTTAAAAAAAAAAAAAACAATTTGGAGTTATACCATGTTATACATTGTTATACCATGTTATACCCTATTTTCAGACACATCCATATGGCAGCATGTTGCACAAACTTCATTGCTGGCGTCTGATGTCAGGAAGCTGCACCATTCTTCATATCGAACTAATGAACGCCTTGCACAAACCATTGACACTGGTCCATTTAAGACTTCAACACATCAACGGCTCTAAACATTTCAAAGTCGGATATTGTTATGGTATCAGTCAACAGTAGATACCCACAAAAATTGTAGGTTCACAACTCAGAATGACCAAATTCTTTGCTTCGCAGGGTTCCCAGGATCTGAAATGATCATCCAGGGTCCATACCCAGATTTCGGCGCCTCCAAGATGGCCTTCGCTTTTCGAAGGTCTAGGGGATCCTCCTTGACCAAGAAGGTGTACCTGTCGGACGGATTCTGTCGGCTCAACAAGCCAAGAAGGTGCCGAAAATCCATGGAATTTTCAAGGCCACAGTTCTGTAGACCAATAAAAATCCTAAGTTCTGACCAGGAAAAATCCAGGAGACAAAGCCCTCTAAGTATCAGCAATCTCTAGATATGAACTTAAGTCACCAAAATATCAAACAGGCTGGTGAACTTTAGGATTTGAGGATGGATCAAAGTTTGTCAGAGGTGATTTTGCGCTATAAGTCTGGATCTGCGGGTTCCAAGTTCTACGATTTGACCGATCCCATCCTTTTTTATGGTTGGTATGATAGCACCATACTTGAAGAATCATCCCACTTAGTAAGATTGCGAATAGTGGTTAATAACCATAGGTCTTTAGTGGTTATAATAACCATGTACTCATATAGTTATTACGTCAGTTCGAATATCCCACTTAGTAAGTGGCTAATAACATTTAATAACAATTGAAGTGGTCAATAAAGTGGTTAAATGACATAATTGTTACCTCAGTAATAATCCATTTATCTTTTTCAATAACCACAACCCACAACCCACAACCTGCGACGCGTTCTCTTCCCGCGCACGAAAGACCTTTCTCGCCCGCCCGGCCCGTTCGACCGATGCGGTGCACATAGTCCTGGATGGTGATTTCGCCATGAAACAACCATTGGGGATTTCATACCATTTAATCAGCCACTTTGGGGTTGATGTAGAGTTAGCTAAGTTGCTTCAGAAGTAAATTAGCCATAGAGTTTATATTAGACATAGAAAACAAATCATAGAATTCGATTTGTGAAACCAAATCAACACACAGAACTGCGGGGCACCATGTCAGTCCCGGCCCAGTCCTCAGGAGTATTGGCAGCATCATAGTTGATGACCAGTTTGACACCTTGTAGCGACATATGGCAGCCATGTTTAATGCAATAAGCTGCAGCACACTTAGAACTGCTCATCCATGCTCAAGGTACCAGCTGGGTGAAGTAAAGTTTAGTAAATAGCGTAAGCTTGATTTGATGTATTTCAATGTTTACCTTTTATATGTCTCTGTGTGAGTACATGTTCTAAATACAAACATAGGTCCAAATCCACCGTGAATTATGCATCCTAATTAATGTATCCGAAAATACTTATGCATGCAAACAGAAAGAATATATGTAACATGTATACATAGATAATCGCAAATATATACAATAAATAAACATACGTATATATATATATATGTACATAGATAGTATGGTAGATAGTAGACATGATATACCCTCCGGTAATCAGACATGACAACGGAAAATCAATTAGTTTACAGATAATGTTCCCAGAGGGAAACCTTCATTTGGAGCTAGCCACGTTCAATTGCAAAAGAGTATATTCCAATGATTTTCCAAATTGTCCCCACGATTATCCTAATGATATCCCCATAATATGTCTAATATTCATCAAGAATCCCTATAATTCTAGACATAATCCCTATAATTCTAGACATAATCATCAAACATATCCCTATAATAAATGTCCCCTGGGAGATCCCTACAATGTGAGGCCCCCTAGATAGCTAAGTTGGTTTATAACTCCAATAACTATGGTTTATGATACGCAAATAACTATACTTAATGGGGTTTATAAACCGTCATAGATCTCCCATGATCTCCCCCTAAGATTTCGGCCTTTGATGTCAAGGCCACGAGAGGCGACATCTGTGGCCACCATCACCTTAATCCGCGTCCGGTTCGTGACGTGGATTTATCAACCGCCACTAAGATGGGTTTCAGATGGGTTACCCTCTGGTAAACTAACAGTTTGCTATTGAAAATGGCCATTTATAGTGGAATTTCCCATTCAAAATGGTGATTTGTTATAGCTATGTTGGTTTACCAGAGGGTAATTAGATATTGAACAAACAATACTATGCAATAATGGGTGGTTAAACCGAACCAACCAAAAATGGGTTGTCAATCCAACAATATACCACTGTTTTCCTGGGGATAGTAATTGACTGTACCCTGTGAATTGGGATGTGATGGGGATGGGGGTATCAGTGGGTCTCAGGATCATCTGATTCTCACTAACATTTACCATAGCCATAGGCCATAGCCATATTTTCCTCCAGACTCCATATTAAGATGTATATATATATATAAGTTTACCCCGGCAATTCAGATCCCAGTGTTACAACATCCGAGATCTGCACTCTCTTCTCCTTGTTGGTAAAGGAGCGCAACGCTAAATCACGTTCTCGTTGGTCCTTGAGGGAAACAAATGCAGTCCCACGTGGGAGTGGATGATGTAATTATATCTTTCAATGTATGTATAGATATGTAAAGATAATGTTACAATATGTTACAATTATAACCGATGATTGTCCAGTTAGCAATATCGTGATACAAAAAAACACACAGTACACTAAGTTGATCTAGAACACGGAAAGACAACCTGCAATTAAAAGCAGACTAGCGTAAATGTTTCACACCTGTTCCCTTGTGAATACTATAGCTAACCTCAAAATGCCATATCCACCATCTCTTCCCCAGGCTTCAGGGGAAAACCCGAGGCGCCTTGTCACCATGGATCTCCGCAACACCGAAGCTATGATGCCAAAGCAGTCTGGCGATGTCCTGTCACGAAACATGTTAGATTTTAATCAAATATTTAGACATTGGATTGGTTTATGGGAAAATTTACAGGAAACCCCCATATTGGATGGGACAAAACCATTGTTTCCGGTTAAGATTTTCCCTTCAACCAATCCAGTGATTTAGACATAATCATAGGTGTAAGATGTACAAACAAGGTGATATGTGCCGTGGTCGAGCTAGATGGGATTTTTGTGTGTAGATATTGTGCAGATACGTACTGGAATGCGCAGAGTGATAGGTACAGAGGTAGGTTTGAAATTAGTCGGAATCTGCACTTAATAACTGTTGCTGGTTTCCCTTTGGCTAGCCTTTTCTTACTCAAGATCATTTTCCCTCAATATATTGCGTTTTCTTGCAAATAGTTCCTGGAGATTTGCAAATAGTGGAAATTTGCAAATAGTGTCTGGTCCCAAAAGCCAGAAAACACAAAGGCCAAATAAAGAGGCCAGCGTCGTATGAAATGTATATGTATATCTAATAATCACATATTTATATATCATATACATGACTATACACATATGATTTGTGGATTGTATATACTATACATGTAGTTTTGTATGCTCATCATGCTCATCCCATGCCGTGGAAATCCAAAGAACATGGATTGATGATCGTCCCCCAACATGGGAAAATAATCCATGCGTTGACCACAGCGCATATGCTAATGTTGGTCCAACATATTCCAAAATGCTTCTCCTACAATTCCTATCAATAAATATGAACCAGGACAAATCAATCCAATTCATTCCAAAACATAAGAATAAACAAAGATAAAAACAAAAACTCGAGTTGACATGAAACATGCATTTTTTGTTGACAGACCTCTGAAGAGTTCGCCCCAGGAAACAGCCATATATATAGTATGTGTTTTGTAGGCGTCTACATACATGGCATGTATATCACTGTGCTACGGTAGAGTGCACTACCACTCACATCTGGGAAATAGGCAAACCTAGGATCTCTCAATCCTTTGCACCCAAAATGCGCCCAGTAGTTACATAGTGTATTGAAAGAAGAATGTATAGAGGCATGAAACCTCCAAGGTCTTAAGGGCAGCGGCGAGTCCTGGACGCATCTCTTGGTTGAGACGAAGACAATTGCCAGTTCCTCCTGCAATCAGGATGGTGTTGGACACCTTACGATGACATTCATCTACCTCGAATCAATTCATAGTTCTACCCGAACTCTTCAGTACAGCAACCCAACCCACAATCTAACCCTCCGATAATCAAATGTGGCAATTGAACATCCACCATTAATAGATGATTTGTCCCATTAAACTCACTGTTCTTCAATGTGAAATGTTCCAGTAAACCACGTTTGATGACACTGCGAAGGGTAGATTTCAAGCGTTGCCCTGCGCGGAAACCTCTCCCAAGTGCTGCGATAACATCTCGTCGAGCCTTGGCCCCCAGAGTTCTATGGTTTATGGTAGCAAAAATGATAGAAGAATTGAGATTTATATAACCAACAACAATGGGGATCTCATGGGATTTTGTTCGGGGATAAATATATTATGGTTATGGGGGGTACCCCAATGACCATGGCTTAGTATT
Source organism: Symbiodinium sp. clade C Y103 (assembly GCA_003297045.1). Classification (NCBI taxonomy): domain Eukaryota; class Dinophyceae; order Suessiales; family Symbiodiniaceae; genus Cladocopium; species Cladocopium sp. clade C. The sequence goes on along the minus strand of BGPT01002815.1, from coordinate 51,276 downwards.
GCAAACCATGGTGACTTGGGGATCCCCCATTTTCTGTGAAAACTTGTTTATCCGACACCCTAATTTGCAGGGTCATTTTGATCTACTTGAGGGCATATTTATATATACCTTGAACGGCCTGACGGCCAATCGCCATAGCTCTACCATGCAGGTTTTGACATAAACCTTTTCAAGCAATTAACGACTGTACCCTGTCCTGGGAAATGATCAATCATATTCTATATAGTCTGACTGGTGACTTCAACACGCCGCAAGAATGCTCACTTTGAAAAATCGCCCAGTTGGGGAAAGGAAAATCATTGACACAACCTGCAGTTGCAACAGTCTCACATCCATGAATTTTGAAGTGACGCTCGAAATACTTAAGCACTGAATCTGCATGACATTTCAGAGTTACCTATGCACCAGCATCATTTTACCAGTAGCTTCTAAATGTCACCCTGGTGAGCATACGACATCTGTAAATATTTACAGTAGATGGTCTAGAAAGCACGGGACCTTCATCAACTCAATCACGGCTGTGATTATCTACAATCCACGTGTTTTTGCGACTCATCATGATTCTTGCATACCATCTCGTAATCAAACATGGCAACAGTTTTTTTCGCCAATTATAGCAGATGTTCATCTTCAAATGGCCATTTGGAAGGGTTCCAGCGGCCCGCCATGTTTTGCACCGGATGGTAAATCCAATTATATATAGATATACAATATCAGGCACTATTGAGCCACTATCAATCAAATTAACAATTATGTTCATTTTTAATGGTATTAATCTATGGTCCACTAATATTCCCATCATACCTGGAGAGTTCCACTTTGAACTTCCTGGAATAAAGTCCCAACCCTACCATTGGCTCCCGATCTTCCGATCTTTGTCGGTCAGCCTCGACCAGAAATTCAGTCAGCATGGGGGGGACCCAACAGGACCCAACAGGAGCTAATTACATACAACAACGTGGATTGGCAACTATAATCAATGTTAATGTTGTATTCTTAATAATACCTAAACTAAATGCCATACCTCATAAGTTTTCCTATGTCTGCTTGAGTTTGCACTTTTTATAATCAGCTCTAATTCATATTGATAAATTAAGATCTTTCATGGTCTTTCCTAAGATTTCTAGTTCTAATTCATATGGCCACTATGTGACTCTTACTTTTCCACAAAATGGTAAACATTGGGTGAACGGAATCATCACATGCTGATTCAACAGGCCAAGGAGTGTGACAAAAGGAAACTGGGGATCACACAGCGAGAACCCCATAGTTTTGAACGCTCATGTCCCTTCCGTGATCGTTTTCTTGTTGGTATTTACAGAATTATACAATTGTACCCAGTGAAACAGAAACAATTTCTGGCAACCACAAACAAAATCTGAGGGAACAGAATCACAAGCCTTAAATCAGGCAGTTTGGAATTTGGATGTGATTCCCATGGCAAGGCTGGTCATGAGGTTGTTGCAATTCCCGCATACCATTCTCTTAAAACCCACACCCTCCAGCGAATTTGTTGGCAAATACATAAATACAATTATATCATATCAATATATCCCATTGTATGCTAGGAGTCGGAGCCATGTATATCCCTTTCTGCTCTGGCTAAAATGTCCTGATGAGGGGCTGCTGGTCTCTTGATGCACACACAAATTAGAGCCACATACCGAACTCATCCCATCAGCCTATTATTAAACACCCCCAAGAAACCATGCTTCACTGAGGATTTAAAGATGTTTGGGATTATAGAATTGGGGTGTTCAACATGAACAAACCATCGCTTGAAAGGCGACCGAGGTCTGCGAGGACCAACATTACTTCATCTCCAATGGGTGAACTCTCCCAACCAATCGTTGGTACCGTAGGATCCGTTCCCAAACAAACTCAAATATCAATAATTAGTTGGTGATATATCAAAAAAAACATCGGTAAATTGGAAAATATCATAAACTATCAAAAATAGTCATAGTACAGTAACTATCAATGGCCATTTTCTATGTCGCTATCTCAACTTCCCAGAGGGTATCCCTCCTGAAGTTACCCCACCCGTCCGCCCAGGCGGCCTCTCTAGAAGTACAACGTGCTGCGTCACGTCGGTGTTCGCCTTGGCAGCGTTCATCTCACCTCGGAGCTGGGGCCGGGCCGTACGAATGATCGATCCGTGGCTTATCCGGTGGGATTTTTAATATTGAAGATGGTATGATTACCTATGTAAAGATGTACCAGATGATATGTAATTTTAGTGACTCTTTTAGTCACTAATGTTGTGGTGACTTTTTCAAGTGTTAGTGTACGTAACTGTACGATTGTAATTGTTTGTTTTGGTAATTCATCACTTTTTTTGGTGGGATTTTAATGTACTTTTCTGCATGTTTTTTGGGTGGGTAGCGAAGAAGACGGTTTCGCAGAATGATTAGTTGAGCAGCGACTACCAAGAATGAGATTTCATGGCTTCATGGCTAGCCATGTCTGTGTGCGAACGAGTAGATTGGAAGAGGCAGAATAGATCAGAATATATCAGAATAGTATTTTCATCTGGGTGTTTCTGTCAATTGGAAGCAGCCAGTCACGCGGCTGCAACCTTAGTTCCCAACATGTTCAAAACCATGTCAGGTCCTCACTGAAGAACTAGATTGCAACTACCCTCCAGTGTCATCTAACATGGCTAGCTGGGGAATCCCCTGTGCAAATGAAGGTTCATAGCTGGGGAAATCATGGAACTACATTGGCCAATGGGCGGAATGTGGCTGTTAGCAGCACTTTCACTTTGTAGGTCCCGCACATCCATATCATCCATCATCCATCGACCATCATTTAGTAGTCAATGCATTTATATATATATATACATATATATATATATATTTATATTTATATATATATATATATTTATATTTATATATTTATACATACTTATATCATACATATACATACATATATATATACATTGTATTGTATGTATTGTGTATATATATATATAGTTTATCATGCCATGTCATGTTATATCCCCATACGTTTGATCCTACTTTTAGACCAATAAAGCCCCATTCACCATTCACCATGATTCACGATTCGCTTTCTCCACGCGGTTCTGGAGCTTCCCGGCCAATGTGGACGTGCACGGGCCGCTGGAGGAAATCGAAGGCCAATTGCCGGACCGCCTCGCGATCCGACCAGGATTCCACAGGATGTGGCGGAGAGCATCCCAGGAACTGAGATCCTTTGGGGAACCATGGTGAATTTTATCTGTCAATATGGGTTTATATGGGTTAATATGGGTTAATGACTGGTAAAAGTTGGTGAATAATGGGGATATCACTGGGATATGGGAAAATCAACTTGGGGTTGCAGGCCAGAGGTTACTTTTATGGATATAATGATAGTCAAATAAACCACAAAAGTTGGGATATAGCTATAACCTGTATAACCATCAGGATATATCAGGATATATGATATATCCAGTTATAACTGGAACTGCACTTCCAAGGGAGTAACCCTAGTTGTAATATAAACAGGATAACCCACTGAATGGGGACTTGGTAGCCAGGGATGTTGACCAATATAATCAAATGCATTCAATTGCATCATAATCATCCCACGTACTTTGAACCAAGAAAGTACATATCAATACCAAAAGATAACGACCATAGAGGTGACAAGCCAATCACGGGTTTTGAGAATGTCACTGGGATAGTCCATGAGTTGTCACTATACAACAATGATACTAAATCCAATTGACAATCCACAGTACGATCGTCCAGCAATGGGACATTTCGAAATCATCCATCCACTGCCATGTCATGACTCCCCAAAACACCTAGCGCCCAGCTTTTTTGGTCACCGAGTTGGCCAGGCTTTCGGGTTTCAGGACGCTCCTACTGAAGGGAGCCGTCCCAGTTAAGTCGCCACATGGGATTCAGTGCCGGTGATGATCCAATGTTCACCGAGTCTGAAGGAGTTCAAAGTCACATTTCACTGGGGTTCACAAGGGTTAATTGAGGTTTACTGTGCCATTTCATCCCTTCAACATGCAGAAACACGTGTTGCTAATCTGGGTAAACCCAAGGTCATAAACCATGACCCAGCTCTTCATTTTTATAGGTGGCAACGGTGGCAACTATCATTCCCAAATGGTAATGAGGAAATGGCATTGGGTCTACTGTATCATCATTGATTATCGCTCAGAATCCCATGTGACGATTGGCGTCGGCGTGGCTCTTATTGCTCAGCTGGATCGTTCGGGTACATCTTCCGCTGCTCCTGACCGGTCGGCCATGCCTTGTCTGTGGAGGATGGGATTTGGGGTATGATGTTGGAAGGGAAGTACATTGGAAGAAATTGAATCCATACGAGCTTGGATGCACATGTTAATATGTATATATATATATATATATATAGATAGTGTGTATATATCTACATACATATTCAACATATTCCGAAACACATCTTCATCCGCGTGGCACTGTATACCCATCTCCATCCAGACGTCCCTTGTGGCATCCTCTGATAGAAGACCTGCTTGTGCCTTCTTCTTGGTCCGATTATGGTAGACCCGCGTCCTCAGATGCATTTTTCAGCCAGAAAAGACGTGTGGAAGCGTAAAGGGAGCTGCTGTTTGGTGAAATCTCTGAGTGACATGAACGTCAAACATACATACAGTACATATCATATACATACATAAATCAATACATACATATATACATACATAGAGAATCACAGAGATAGGGAGAGGTGGCATGGCTGTTTTTGTGCTTGATATCGCCATAATTTTACTGGTTCGCGTACTTTGCCGTCTCTGATGGGCCGCAGGAGTACCCGGTAGGACAAGGCATGGGATTTTTATCTGCGAAAATCGTCTATGGATTGAATGGGTGATGTCTCATTCTAGCAACCCCGAAAAAGACAGAGAAGGGACATATCGATAAATATAATATAGTGGTTTATCACTATTCATTTGGACTTTGCTTTTCTATCTTTATACATCACTAGATAATGCCCAGTAGTGCTACCGATACGTGCATCCTGCTGCATCCTCTTCAAACATCATGACTCTGGGCGAAACATTCAATCCTCTAAGATCATCTCTAAAACCAGCAAACTGCAGTGGTGGATCGAGATATCCAACTTGCATGCAGTCAATGTGATATGATCAGCATTGATGTGGTGCCCCGCAAGACAGGAGAATTGTTTTACAATTAGGGTTTACTATGGTTTATGGAAAATAGACCCATGAGATGTGCTTATAAACCAACAAGCAAACACAACTGGGGGGGGCACTTAAATAGGTTGTATACACAAATCCGAAAGGCACATGTTGTTTGGGCATTGGGTTTACCACATGATTTCATTGATCAAGCTATGTTCATTGGATGGCCACCTGTCAGAGCCAAGCTGAGGTTAGGCACTCGTTGGGATCGAAACCAGCCTGGTGCAAAAGCTGATGTGACCAACACATAATGTGTCTGAGAATGTAGAATACCCCCGACATATGGCAACTTTAAATAGCTTTGAAGAGGGAGAATATGGGCAACATCGTGACTATACGTTTAGGGATTTCCTCCAATTTTTAGACAAACCCATGTAGGCTCCAGGTCATTTTGCTTCACCCATACCATGCCCATTTGAGTTTGATCAAACCATCACATGGTGAATCTCAGATACCCTCGTATAAGTGGGGACACAGTACGTTGCAAAAAAAAAACGCCATATACTATTCCCCACGTGCAATCCCATTACCAAATAGAAATTACATCATTCCATCTCAACATATCCAAGGTTGACACATTACATTGGTCTAGACACCCAAACACATGACCCGCAATGTGGAATCCAAAACAGGTACAGTATGTTGTTTTGCAAGTAGGTTTACTATGGATTAATGTAGATCTATAAATCATTTGTTGCTAGGTCTCTGAACCAACTTGCATATCATAAAATCACCTATCAACCTTCGTTGGTTGGTTTCAATCCTGATTGTTTCTGGTCAGAATCCCCTCTTTGTAGGATCATCCCACTTAGTAAGTAAGGTTAGAAACTTTAGCTAATACATGTATAATCACCCCAGTTACTCTATTTGTTGGATGTTACATGGCAGTAACCTAACATAGCTATGGAAAATTGTCAATTTTTGGATGATTGATGATGATTTACCTTTGAAAAGGGTCATTTTCCATAGCAATGTAAAATAACCAGAGGGTATCATTCTGGTTGATGAGAGATGTGGACGATAGTCCCTCAAGTGGATTTTCCCAGTTATACATACATTATAATTCCAGTCACTCTCTTTGTTGGGTGTCAAATCCCCTGTTTTGATGGTTCAATTCCGTTTTTACTGGTTAACATTCTATAAACCATCATGTTTCTTGGTTAACCCCTTATTGTTGATGTTTGATATCCATTCAAATCTCCTATTAACGTTGGGTCAACCTCGATGCTTGGTACGACTGGGAGGTCCTCATTGCACCCCGCGGTGCCACGGTGCCACCTCCTCCGATCCATAGAGCGCCCAGTCGGGTGTCGGAGCCCAGTAGTCCTTGGCCTCGAAGTGAACGCCTGCAGCAAGGCGCTTGAAAGTAGACATGGCACTTAATCACACAATGTGAGGCCCCCTAGATAGGTAAGTTGGTTTATAACTCCAATAACTATGGTTTATGATACTTATAATTATAACTATACTTAATGGGGTTCATAAACCAACTTATAACTAGGGGGCCTCACATTGTATATATATATACATATCATTAAATATGTATATACTGTCTATATATATATATATACACGTAGAGAAACTTACCTAATTATATATGATTAATCATTAGTTGATAGTTATATATCAAATCCCAGTAGTTGATAGTTGTAGGAGTAATGACATATGTACATATATATATATATAGTTACACACATAATTGTAAACATATATTCTATATATACATTATGTGTTCTCTAGCCTGAAAATAGTTGCTATCATGTGGCAAGCCATGGGGATGATTCCCCTGTGCATCCATCATCATTTCAATGACGTCAGAGGTCATGATCAAATTCATCTGATTGGAAGCTGCGAACCCAACTTTTAAGAACTTCTCATGCCCTCAGGAAATCAAACATGGCAATGGAAAAATTAACCCATAAACGGAGATTTGAATGGGAAAACCCATTGATCAATGGAGGATTTTTCAGCAAGCCATCTGTGATTACCAGAATTCGAAGGTATTTCTCATCACTTACCTATCGGTTGTCATCTCACTTGTGTCATCTCACTTGTATGACATAGCATGACCAACAATATGATATTTGGGTCTCTCTCAAGGTGTGGTGTATACCCCGAAATTGCAATTTGATGGAACAACAACACATTGCAAAAGGCGGTACTCTGCTTCAATCCAACCAAGTAGACATGATGATGATGATCACGGCCAATCTTATTTTTAACACTTCCAACATAAAGTTGTTTTCTGATGCTGCCTAGTCTAGGTCCAACCTTCAGGTGCTGTCGCGCCACGCCTGCTCGCACCAACTGGTGGAAGCGATCATAATCGATCCAGGTATGCCACCGACCATCCACCTTGAACTTCTTGTGGGCCAACAACACCTGGCACTTCTTATGCTGGGGACTTGGATAAGGAAACTGACATGGCTGGCAGTCCGAACATCGGAAACCCCGAAATCGATGGGTTTTTCAACATTTGTCAATTTGTCCTATTAAATTTACCATTTGGACCGTATAAACCAAGTTCAAATCTGTGGTGGTTTCTTCTTGTTAAATGATGTTGAATGCATTGAAGCTGACAAGAGATGCACGATCTTCTTTGAAACCCAGCTCATCGAAGCACCGAACCTGATCGGGAAAACTCGCAAGCATGTCACATCATGCACCAAATGACCAGTTTTCATGGGTATAGGAAGGAACAGTTGCAAGAACCTCACAATATAACTGGAGAAACCATCGCTTCCTGCTTTCTGCATATAGATGCTCTCCTAAAACATCAAAATGACAGAAATAGCATTCATGTTACAAGTCATGGGGCAAGCGTATTGAACACCATTTTCTATGCGGAAGAAACTTCCCGATTGTTCCATTTCAGTAGGTTGATGACATGCGCATCAGTCTTTGCATGACATAGAGCCTTGTTTGGTCCCTCGAGATAGGTAGTTAGTAGTTGGTTGAAATCACGAGGTGAACTATGATTTATGCAAGATATATTCGACATAGTCCACAGAGCTGAAAGACCAATAAACATAGCCCAGGGCCCAGATGTCAAGCGTGCCAGCAATGCAATGCAGCTGTGTTGATGCTCACACGCCAGCTCATACTCATCTTCCAAACCTTCCTCCACTTTGGTGCGGTCAAAGTCTACCATGGCACGGGGAGATGGACTTCAGTCTTTTGGGATCCCATTTTTTTTCGCAACTCAAACCACAGAAAGTCTGCAAAGCTTCGCATGTTTCAACATGTTTCAACAATCTCCGAGCTACTAAGCAGAACCCCCGGAGTTCCGCAGCGGAAGTCCTTCGAGAGCAGGGCTTCCGAAAAGCTCTTCACCTTTCGCGGGCTGTGGTGATGGTGATGCCCTGCTGAATTTCAGGGACCTTTAAGTGTGAAAGGAACAAATTTTTGTAGGTTTTTTCAACCATACAGAAATGATGTTTCAATGATTTCCTCTCAGATTGTCAAAGGGAACACCATTGTGTTTTGGGCTTCAACCTCGCTGCACCTCTTCGTGCCAAGGTGTACAGGAGATGGTCAGAGATGAGGCCTGGCTGGTGGTGACTCCGATGGCAGGAAGCTATGTGGAAGGAATAAACAACAAAGGACGAGCGGCTGGTGGTAAGTTGAGGCTGAAGGATGGCAGGATTTGGTTGGTTTACACTACTTTGAATGACAAATAATGAGGATTTGAGCACAACATACAGGTTGGTAAATAAGATCAGATTGAACGAATTTGAACAAGCAGAGTTCTGCAGCACATAGATCACACATCAATTCCAAATTACATCAAAACAACATGTTCAGCTCACAGATTGGGAATCAGGGCTCTAAGTATTGAGCCTTAGCTATATAATGCTATATATATCCTGCTGATTTGTGGGGTAGCCCGTCACCTTGCAAACACTCAACAGTATTTAGGTAGTAATTGGATGCACATCCCACTTCATGACTGGATAGTGATCATGGTTAGTCATTACATATCATGAGCATATCCCACTGTACAAGTAGTGTCAAGAGAAATCCACAAACCAACGACACCTTGAAATATGGAACACCCACCATGATTTCAGGGAAGAAAACGCATTTTCCGTGGACAACCACACTGAACATGCAAAACCATCTTCGGAACCAACAAACAATGACCAATGGACATATACGGAGACACAATGTTTAATATCATACCAGGGAATTGCTTATATAATCTTATATATCCTGCTTCACATAGGTTTGGTTCAAACCTGGAGATACTATTAAACATGGATCAACAGCTTTGGTTCCCTGGATCTCAAATCGGACACCTTGGACTCGCCACAGAAGGTGACTGACTTAATTTCGATGAAGTCGGGCTTGCCCAACCTCAGCCGCAACCTCTTGGGGATGGTTTATGTAAACCATTTCTGGTAAATATGGGTGGAAGGTAGGACTTTTTGTTGGTGGGTTTACCACGTTACACAAAATGTTGTTTGGTCACGTGCCATTTCAAATCCAAAATACTGTATGTGTCAAAATTAGATTGAACCTTCATACCACCCAGTACTTTGAAAGAGAAAAGGCGCCAATACGGAAACCCACACACACACACAGAGATTTGCCGTAGCAAAGTAATAGAAAACTGGCGTACCTAGATATTTATGTCCAGAGTCTGGAGCGTCTTAAAATTGCAAAGAAAAACAGGTCAACCAATCCCATCCTTCCATTTTTGCCACTGGCAGAATCAGTGGTTTCTGTCAAAGCAAAATCGTTTTGCTGAAGGACGGGACCACAGGATCAGTCCATCTGTGGATCTGAATTTGTGACCTATACCTAAAAGAATAGATCGAGTATGCAAATGGGTTCACTCACAAAGTCCAGAAAAGCCATTTACCCTACATCAATAATGGGAATCTTCCACAATTTCATATAGATCCCCCCCAAAAAAACAAACCGACCAGTGACTGCAGCCTCCGACCAGGGTCGTCTCTGAGGTTCCCACGCGACCAGCTTTGCATAGTCTCCGGCATCCTCCATGTTCTGCCCCTGACCGAAGAGTTTCCCCCGGTTCTGGGGAGGATGGTTTGATGGTCCCAAAGCCACTCGGTTGTGACGTTCCTGAGTTCATGTTTGTGTTTATAAACTACACTTCATATATCTTCATATACTACGAAGAATAAGGTTGCATACTTGGAACGATAATAAATGTTCATCATCTAAAATATATGTAAACATGAGTTTAAGACTGCAAAGACTGGTACATGTCGTGCTTTGCTTAGAGGAAGCTAGCCAAACACATCCACGAATGCTGCATTGTGATGACGTTTTTGTTAGCTGTAGCATCATGCCAACAAAACCAGCTACCACATGCTATTATTACCCAATCCATTGGTTCAAGTTCGACATTATATATCTTTGCTACCACCTACAGACCATCTACCAAGGTATCAAATCCCCTAAATAAATATATCCATGTTACATTCATTAATGAACTATTGCACTAATCAACATACTCAAGTATAATTCGATAAACCAACTATGGCTATTACAGAACTATCCTATGTTCCTAATGAATCCTAATGATACCAATAGCCATAGCCCACAATAAACACATTGGGTGGTATTGTCTGAAAGCTGTATAAATAGCCAAGGATTTAGGTGAATCTCCTTGTACTGAACCGCATAAACCATGATGTTGTTGATGATCCTCCCGAAAATTAACATAGACGCCATTGAAGGGGCTTGGCAGATTAGTTTCCACTAAAGCTGGATACTTTCACGGTCTAACATAATTTAGTGGAGGGAACACCTATGGCAATTTGATGTAGCTATGGAACATCACCATTTTTAAGAACGGTAGATCATCATAAATTATCGAATTGAAATGGGTCATCTATGCCACAAGCTATGTTAAACAATAAGGGATATCTCCATTAAACCCTGTTAAATTCCATTACATCACCATATCTCATGGGTCAAATACCCTCTGGTAAACTAACATAGCTGTACGTAGCTATGGAACATGACATTTTTTTAGCGGATTTGCGCCTATTTGCCTATCAAAACTGGTGCTTTTCCATAGCCATGTCTGGTCCCAGAGGGGTCGAAAATGGTCACCCCACCTTCACCAGCGTCAGACGATAGACCGTTCGCTGTTTCTTCTCAGCCAACGCCTGGACCGTCAACGCCCGGGGAATGGCACGGTGCTTGGAATTTGACCAGCAAACAAGTGGTGAACCTACGAAAAACGCTGGAATTTTTGTAGAAAACAATGGGCAACATGGTGATGTGTTTTCAGATCTTATATAAGAAATGTGATTTAAGCAGCACATGTGTTTGATTATTTGACAACACAAAGAACATGATTTTGCTACAACATACATGTACATGTAGTTTAAACAAACAAATACAGCAATCATGGTCAACAATTAGGAATTTACCAGGAAAGGGAATTTCAAAGATTCAACAATGGGGATATAACTTTGACAAACAAATAACAAAAACTAGACTTAACCAGCAAAATTCGGATCTATCCTCCAGTCAAAGAGCCTGAAACTGGAAAGTAGACCCTTTCATGAGATGATTGGGGCATTTCTCACCCCCTGCCGAACACCGGTGGCGCCTTCATGGAATCCAAATATCGGGGCCAAAAATCTGTGAAGAGCGGCCTGACAGTCGACATGAATTCACCGTCTGTGATGTCTGATGATTTCACCCTTGCTTAGGGATTCCCAGCGTGTGGACTATCTGGTGCTTTCAATCCCCTCAAAAAATGTTAGCTAGTCGGGATCATCCTCCTCCTAGATAAAAATCTTTGCAGCTTGAAGCCACCAACCAGACTATATGGGTTTGTCTGAAAATAGATTACCCCCAATTCCGGCTCATTTTTCCCAAATAAACATAAACCCAGGTTATAATCCCCCAGGGGTCACTACCTGACCTGCTAGTCAGGATTTAGCCCAGATGGCTACATAGTTGGTGTGGTTTGCATGACGGACCTTCAGTGGGCAATCACACTGAACAAGTATCTTTTTCTGTTGTCAACGGAATAAAAAAACAAACATATTACGCACTATGAAGTACATACGGTGGATGGAAGAAATCCTGCACCAGTTGATAGGTGGTTTATCCCCATTATTTATAATTTATAAGGTGTCAATCATCCAAGGTGGTCGGTGCAGGATTTCTTCGATCCACAGTATGATGATAACCAAACCCGAAGTACGGCCGAATTGGACTGGTTCCCCTTACTCGCTATCATTTCGATAAAGTCACGGTGAGGTCGAAGAAAAGTTCAGCCAGATCTCTGGAGGTTTCCGGCTCTCGCCTGTCCACTGCCTTTAAGGTCTCTTTGGTTCCCGCATCTACGCCTCGGAGATCACTGGGATCACTGGAGTGGGGCATAGTTCTGGCAATATATGGCCCACTTAACAAAGGAGTGACCTCCCTGGACCCTGGAACCAGGAAATGGCAGTTTCTCGCTACCCTCTGGTAAACCAACATAGCTATTGAAAATGGCCATTTATAGTTGATTTACCCATTAAAAATGATGATTTTCCATAGTTATGTTAATTTACCAGAGGGTAACTCTGTGATTATGAAGAAACCTTCCCCATCCTGTGCAAGAATTTGACAGGCTCAGAAGCTTGGATGGGTACTGTCGTACTGCCAATTTTCCAAGGCTCTGGCTGATGTACAGCTGCGTAATGGGAGTGAGCTTGCGGATTGCATCGGGAAACCTAGATTCCGACAAGACGCAGGAATCTCGACAGGGTATGCACGTCACTCTTGCTGTTGCAATAACATAATATCTTCCCACACCAAAAAAAAAACTGGGATCTGCTACCACTTCTTCGGCATTCAAACGCTGAGCTTGGTCAGCTTGGTCTCTATATATATAAGATGGAGACATCCCCTTTTCCCATGCTATCCATCATGCATAGCCGTTGCTATGTTTTTTTTCAATTTTCCAATGTTTTTTTTCTCACCAATTACCCTCCAGCAATTAAACATGGCAACGGAACATCCCCTGAAATCCGATCAAATACAAATGGATTGATAAAAATTGAGCATTTTCGATTGCCACGTAAGAGAATGGTAAATGATCACCTGTCTTGCCTCGCACAACTAAGGACCCGTGCTGGGCATTGGTGACCAGGAACGTGCTTATCCTGGACACAGGACACTTTCGACGCCGAGGATTGGAGCAGCGGAGATGAGAATATGAACTATGAACCACCAATTGGGGTTTAACCACCTGATAAATTATGATGTCATATTATGTGATAATGATATATATATATATATAGATGTCCAATCTGATTGAACTATCATGTCATCCTCGGATCGAGAAGGGGGTTCCCACAAATAGTGATAATTTGGTCGAACATGGTAGCAACATGTACCAGCCCTTTTTGAACAGCCTGGAGGTTGTAAATCCAGGGTTTGACATGAAATGAGGCGAGTTCACCACCAAGGCAATCCAAATTGACTTCGATGATCTTCCCATTTCCTAACGAGAGGCTTAGGGCTGGAGGGTTGTGAATGTCTCGAACTACTACAAAGGATTTTCTTATATATACTTGTCATTGGCAGGCTAGATAGATCTCCATGATTGGTCACTTAAACCCATTTTTATGGCTGAATTCATGTTTTTTGTTGGTCGAAAGTCTCTCCAAAATTCATGGCCACCCTTAGATGTCCTTTCAAACAAAAATAGTTTTTGCTCACAAGGTCAAAATGCATCCCCATCGATGGCGGAAAACAAGTTGTACTAAACAGTAAATTACCCATCACCAGTTGGTTTGCCTCATTTTTTGTGTATTTTCTCCATGTTTTGTGGGTCAACCCCCTCATATTTTCGAGGCTAGGCCCAGCTTCAGTCCACCCATTGAGGCAGGCACTGCCGTTTGTGGAGCTCGTTCACCAGTTCATTGATTCTCGGATACCTCGTCGCACCCGGACCCCGACCAAAGTGTGGTAATGAAGACCTCATGGTGCCCCCTAGGTGCCAATCGGTGGGGCCCCCAAAACGATAGCCAAGTGATGTGTGACTGCAATAACCAGGGTCTATGGTAGATACATCGAACGAGCTAGTGGGGGTTGTAAACCAACTTATAACTGCCTGGCACCACGTTGTATGTGCTTTTTTAGTATCAACACATTCTTCCTTTTGGGCAGATACGTTTGAGTTGCGACTTCAACACATCTACAGCATCACCCAAACACTTGAAGCATCTTGAAAGCAACATTTTCCCCTAGCATGCAGGATTCAAGATCTCTGAGATAGCTTTGGCAAAATCTTCCCAAGTGCAGCATGTCTCAGAAAGGAAAGCCCTGGAAGTGCAACCTTTGTCATTGATTCTACCCCATTGCTAAGTTGCAAAGTGAATTTTGGACATGTATTGAGCCCATGTATTTTGTTCTTGATATTGGAACTTGCAATTCCATATGGGCTGTCAGCGGCTGTCAGCCTTGAACTTAAAGGTGTATAATGATATCCATTCTTTGTGATAACAAGTGACAGTGTTACACAATGTTGTTGATGAAATCCCCTTGAGGAAACCTGACCGGGAGGTAAAACCCTGGGTTTCAAGGGGAATATAAAAAACCTGGGTTTCAAGGCTGTATAGGCTTGCGGTCTTCACTACTAACAGTCAGTAAATCAGTCAAGCACACATTCTACAAAGAGAACACAATAATCTACTTCCTCACCTCTTCACTACAAAAACACCCCCCATATCTGCAGTACAATGTTCATGTTTGGAAAAAAAAAAAAAACAAGTGGGACTGGTGACTCGGAACACCCAGCAACGCTAGCCAGCCAACCATCCACTGGGTGGCGCCACATAATGGGCTCACCCACCAGAGATAAGGCGCAATGCCTGGTGAAGCACACTGGAAGTGTCTGTATGGCAGTTGAAACGGGAAGATGATGATGACTCACTGAAGTACCCTCTGGGAATTTAATATTGCCTTGGACGATCTCCATTTTCAAGAGGCAAGGCAAGTATAAATTGGCCATCTATACCTATGTTAAATTGCCATAGGGCAATTGGCTTTTTCCCAACATGTTCACAGAACCCCCGAACAACATCCCCCATGTCCAGGGGAAGAACATCAAACTTGTTGTAGCTTAGATAGCCGTCGCAAATACTACACAACGGTGATGCTGAATCATATCCCCTTAATCTAAAGCACCCCCCAAACTTGTGATTTTATCCTCTACATTCACCATGCTTTCAGGGGGTGTTCAATATCAGGGAGACGGGTTGAGGACGTAGTCCAGTGAACTCAGCAACATCCTGAATTGACCGCTACACTGATCCCAAAATGTGTCAATGCCTTAGCAACGGGATATTCAAAGTATAAGCCTCAAAACCAACATATGAAGTATGCAGATTATATTCTCCGCATGTTCTAAACATTTGCTGAAGAAACCATTTACTAGACATTTTGGTCCCTGACATTGTAACGTCCTGTCCTTTCAGACAAGCATTCACAAATCATGTAGATACGTCGAAAACAAAAGAAATATATCATTTAATTCATGCAATTGAATTGTCCAAAGTAGGGTACCCCAAAAACCCTAATCAACAACTGGTTTATCAGTTTATCAGTTTATCACCATTCTCCTCGTAATCAATCAAAATAAAGCAAACATCATTGGAGAACCATTTCTCGACAGCCTCACTGGTACACTCATCGGGACCAGTCGCCTCACGTTCAAGGCTTCCTCAAAGCGCTCCTTCTTCACGCCGGGAATGCCTGCAGGATTTCTCACAGCCAGGGACTTGAGGCCTTTGGCTCCCGCGAATCCATCGAAATCTAGGGAAATATCTCGTTAATTTACGCAACTACGAGGATTCGAGGATGATTGTTATACCACTAAGGACTGTCAATATCCTTCTTTTGCATACGAATTCATGTTGATTTGACGGAAAACCTACACTACAGGAAAGCGGGGAATCCTGCATGTTTTGCCATGCAATGATATAGGGAGGTTCCTGCAAAGGTCAGCCAAATTTCAAAATGTGTGGTTCATGCACACCCCTGAAAAACGTGAATCCAAATGTCCCTCATCACCCCAACAATGATGTAACATGGCAAATAATTGAAACCACTTAGCAAATGTCTAAATCGTTAAAACGGGATTGTGGGTGTCCGATAGTGTCCCCTATTCTAAACACAAAGCGATCCGGTTTTGCGGGCATGCTTGGACACAAGTGACGCTTTTTTCCGGAACTAAATTGGCCAGGCGAACGCTGTTCAATCTACCCATCAAAATCATTTGGGCGTTGGAATAGGAGATTGATCTACAATCTACAATAAGAATGGCAAAATCTACCAAATGTATCCAAATGTGTGGCTCTTAATACTCATCAAAATCAGTTGCACGGACAACATCCTCAATTGCATGGTCTCAATCCACATCTTCAAGGTCCCGGATGTGCTGCGTGTCTAAGTCATGTAGAGTTTCAGTTCCCTACTTCTTGAGTGGAATGGAGGTGCGAGTATGGTCAAAATATGTCAAAATACCGATGAAACAATCGGATTGCCCAGTTTGTTCTTTTAATGGAAACATGACATATTCTTCCGTTCACGAGTACAGATCGTAGCCAACCATTCACCGAGGTTTACCTTTGTCGTACATGTTTAAGTCCTCATATGGGTTCTTCCAACACTGAGGTACCCCAAAATTCCATGTATATATATATATATTACTATATATTATGTTATTGATTGTGCCCATGAAGTAATTTTCTCTGTTTTTGGGGGCACCCACAATTTAGGGACAAACCCAAATATCATATCAAGTTGGTTTTATATCCCATCACATTCCCATGATGTTCCTATACTATATAGCTGGTTTACAATGGTGGGTTTCTATGTTCATCCATGTTTGGTGGTTCTACCCAAAGACCCGCTGTGCGCTCAAACAACGCGCCTTTGCATTCACGAATCATCCTGGCACCGTGGCAGTCACTGGGGCAAGGTGTTGAGTGCAACCCCCACAAGAGGTGATCCAACAACCCACGGTTTGTCCTGCTGGGCTTTGTTAGATTGACACCGAACCCGGCGGGTAAGGTAGCAAAAAAGGAACATTCCAATCTGGAAAACAAACATCCGTGAACTCACATGAATTCACTACTATTATCACGTATTATCACTAAGATTATCACTACTATTATCACTAGTGTCTGCTCTTTGGCAACTCTTTGGAACTTTGGGGGAAATCTTCGTTGATTCGACTGCTATGGCATGATGCAGCTCCAGTTGAGAGGCATCCCAACTGAACGATCACCTCCCCTCTGAATCTGTTGCAATTCGGAACAACAAAACTACGGAAAACAATGATGTTTACATGTCTTTATCCAAAGACCTAAACACAATAATTACGTGGTTTCCAGAAGTAATGACATGTGATTTTGCGCTTGTGAAATCCATACAGCTATGGCCTGAAATACCAGCTATAAGTCAGTAAGTCACCCCATAAACAGCACTGGAAAACGGCGGAGTCACATGCCGTTGATCCCATCTTTGCCGCTGAAAGAAGGGTCGCCGGTCGCCTCTTGTGCTGATCGATGCCATCTGCCACGATCCTGGGAAACCAGGCTGAAGTAGGAAACATCAATAACAACATAGTGACCATCGGATATAACATGACCATCAATAACGGGATATATGATGAATAACTATAGGGTTTATAGGAATAACTAGAGGTTATGTTATTATATCATTACATATCATTACTATATTGTATTGTGAATAATAATGACATAGTAAGGATGCTGACAGCAATAAACATAGTGGTAATAATATTTTGCTAGCAATGGTTGATACTAATTAATACCTACGCTTAATAACAACAAAGTATCATAAGAACAATCATGACCCTATGCTGCACAACACTTTTATTTTTGTTTGACAACTGGACGACATACCAATTTGACATAATTTGACATAGTCATCGCAAGGTACTTCCAATGACGAAAAGGAATAGTTTAACATAGTTTAACGATGTTGAATGTCCTTCGAGCCGACCAAACGCTCTCCAGCTGTTGTTTCAGGATTTCGCCCTACTTGGAGGTGCCCAGCGAAAGAATTGGACAAGATTCACCATAGTCTATGGGAATTATGAAAACATATTTAAAAAAAAAAAAAAAACACATACAAAGTGGGGCCCCCTAGTTAACTTGATGTTATGAAGTCATAAATGAGTTACGGAACTTGTGTTGAAGTTATCATAACTTTAGTTAGGGTACTTTGTAACTTAACTTGTAAGGTTTATATCTTTTTGCCGTGTGTTTTTTTCCGATTTGGGGTTTGCACACGCAAAATCTGCTTTGTTTGGGAACAAACACTTTGTTGCTCGCCGAACTCTGTTTGGCACGGTCGAACCCTAGTCGAAAGCNTTGTTTGGGAACAAACACTTTGTTGCTCGCCGAACTCTGTTTGGCACGGTCGAACCCTAGTCGAAAGCACACAAACAAGACAGCTCGAGGTGGGTTTGGCGCTTTCCAATTGTGCAAAAAACATGTTTTTGAGGAAACACAAAAAAACACATTTTTAACACATGCGTGTTTCCTCCTGTTTCTGGTTTCGGCAGGAAACACATACGAGTTTCCTATTGATTTTAGCTTTTTTTTCGAAAACACATGCGTGTTTTCAGCTATTTTAGGAAACACATACCACATTTCAAGCCTCTGAGTTTTGAGTTGGAAACACATTTTTAACACATGCGTGTTTACAAGGCTCCTGTGTCTTATTCGTTGGAAACACATGCGTATATCCAGGTTGGGTCCTTAGCAACCATGGAAACACATTCGCGTTTCCTGGGAAAATTGAGGTTTTCTTAGAAACACATGCGCGTTTCCTTCAAAAGTGCATTTTTCATTGGAAACACGTGCGCGTTTACTAGTTCATTGGTCAGTCTCCCTTAAAATATACCTTTCTTTTAACATTTTCCTAGTCCCAGTTTCATCCGTGCAGCCATTATTCAAGGCCAAAAACCGTTTTCAAAGCACAAAGAAGCGAACTGAGCCAAAAAGATGCTTGAGGCCAACGCTTGCTATTGCAACCTCAAATTCTGACATGCAAAACATAACTTCTATAACTTCCTGCTATCTTGCANACTGAGCCAAAAAGATGCTTGAGGCCAACGCTTGCTATTGCAACCTCAAATTCTGACATGCAAAACATAACTTCTATAACTTCCTGCTATCTTGCAAAAGCAAAAATGGCAACTGAAGTTATAAGTCCCTACCTTAGTTGTAAGATTCAGATGAGTTACAATACATATATGAACTAAGTTACCCAGGGTTAAGTCATCTTACAAAATCAATTGCAGCAATTAAAAACAACTTATATCTTGGGGGGCCCCACTTTGTATCCCAACTTGGGAAGGTAATTCCCATCGTGAAACATGTTTATATGATCAAAAACTGATGCAAAAACCTATGACTATCCCCAGCCCATCCAGCCCCCCACAGATTCGCTCATCAAAGTCACTGATCGGGCGGATCCATAGACCATTTCCACTCGGTGCCCACGGGGTTTTTGTGATGTCGCCAGCAGAAAACGCATTTGTTGGCACCTCAGAATCCATGGCAACCTGAAGAAAGTGTTGAAACGATTCATAGGGATTCAACTTCAAACAACCCTAAGGTGACCCACAAATAACAACGGTTTATGAAGGGCTTATCAACCACGAATAACCACTTGTAACGGTTTATTCACCATGTATTATTTGGGGAGTCACCTTTATGGTGGTTGGTGGAATTTCCATGAATGATGCCATGAGGATGAAACATGACTTTCAACTGCTGCATCTATTATAGACTAGGTTCCTTGAAGAAAAGATCCAACGAATCAAGACTCATCTGGCCAGTCAAAGACCCGTTCTGTCTACCCGTCGGTGTTCATGATTAGAATCCGATGCAATTTGTGCCCTTTCAAACGCCAAACAAGTCAACGCAAGCATTTCCGAAGACTCATATACTTCAATGTAATCTATCAGCGAGTAGGTAAAGCATATCACGATCACGTATTGAAACATATCGTGTAAGTCTGTCTTGAAAAAGAACTCTAAAATCCATAAAAATCCGCAAAGTCTTGTGGTTGCTCCGGGGCCCCAGGCAGGCCAGGGAAGGCGTTGCTTCCATGCCTAGGCTTGGAATGGCTGGGCTTTCCCCAAGAAGATGATCCATGAATAGTGGACTTTACTGGAAGATGCTGTTGTTTAAAAAACAGGGGGGATGATATACATCTATACGTAATCATTACATACTGTATATATATATATATATATGTTAATATAATGTAATACATAAAAGGAATCTCAGGATGCGAACTACTTAAAAAGTAAACAAGACAAACAGACTGCGATTCAAAACTCAGCCAAAGAATGATAATTAAGCAGTGACTGTGAGGACTGATTCAGGGATTCGACAACAAATAATTGTGGCAATATAACCAGTTGATCACTCACACATGCAAATATGTCACCGGCAGGTAAGGCTAAAACAAGTTTTGTATAGTTTTGTGTGTTTGCTGTTTCCGCCAACCATCCCAAACAGTCAAGTTGCGAAAGATCAGGTGATCTGCTGGCTGCATCCAGAGGAGTAAAAGCAAAAAGAAACATGAAACAAACAAAATCAAAATCACCTAATGTTTTCCTGGAAGTAACATTGACTATTTTTGAGAGTGTGTACTTCTAATGATAGGATGTATGATCATAGTTGAAACTAGGATGTATGATCATAGTTATAGGGACTATATATATCCCAACTTGTGATGTGGCAATTGCCGTGATTATATCTATTCTATAATAACCCCAACAGCACCCTCAAGTAGAAATATGGGTGTGTCTCAAATTGAACGGAAACCCCATCCGATTTTGATGGTTGAAACCATCCTTTTCCCCTGAAACATCAAAAACATGGCGAAACATGGCAAAACACACGCCCATTTTGAGACACAAACGAGGTATGCACCACTCCCACCCTTGGCATTGCTTGAAGCTCCAAGCCCCCGCGCATTGGTAGGAAGTGATGCCATAGAAGGAGTGCTTGTAGCACCCTCCCCGACCTGGAACTGATATGTCTTTTAGGTGATTTGCCCTCCCCGAAAATAGACATATCATAGACCTGAACATTACCCAATTTGAGTGAAACCACATCGTCCAACCCCCTATTTGGCAGGGTCCATGTCAACTGGAGTGATGCTACGAAAGACAATGCTCGAACAAGATGACTTTCGACCCAAAACCTTCTAAACCAAGTGCTGGGACATGCAAGCCAACAAACATGGAAATATCAAACAACGTTAGCCACTGAATCAAAACGCCATGAGACTTGAATACTTGGATAATTTAACATAGCTATGGAAAATGGTCCATTTATGGTGATTTCCATTGTAGCTATGTCAAATTTCCAGATGGTACTGACTCCATCTATGGGAACCTGGTATACCTCCGGACCTTATATAAGTGACGCGTTGTGTCGCAACGACTTCGTCGCCTCTGAGCTGATGCTTCGTCCAACGACAAAGCTTCACAGCCGAGTGCGAGCCAACGATCTTGTAACCTCCATGGCAGCTTCATCATTTCGGGTGGGTGAAACTTCAACACGTCTTGAGGGCATCACCAGAAACCAGGAAAATGATGGAAAATGCAGTAGTTGATGTCGACATCGAATTTATAAACCGCGGTGCTGTTTACATCTGTTTAATTACTCTAATTGGGGGGTACCCTTTCAATTCTTTTGGCCAAAAATGATTGTTTGGGGGGTTCATTAATCCAGGCGTGACATTGAGAAACACAAACACCACACAACAGATTGCTGCATATTCCTCAAATTGTCAGCAGGTATGTTCAACATCCATTCATTTTGCCACACTTTGGGATCGTGAATCAGTCTACCCTCTGGCGAGTTGACAGTGTGCTATGGAAAAAAAAACACCCTGTTTAACCATTCTTAAGAGTCATATGACAACTCTCGATTATACGAGAGTCTATGTCAACGCAAGTTTGAAACCGTCTGATGTCCACCACAGCGCATGTGTGCCTTCTTTAGTCAGTTGTGCACGATGCTTGCTGGTGAGCATGGGGCGTTCCTGCCGAAAAAAAATTGGTTGAATTCGGTCTGCCAATTGGGATTTACCACCAATTTCTGGCAATTTTATCGGGTCATGATGGTAAACCAATGAATATGCGATATACAGTACCCCATTTTCACACAAACCCAGTTCGTTTCACTAAAGAAGACTTTGTTCCATAGACCTTCGTTCAGCCAGACATGTAGCAAAACAAACATGTTCATAAGAATGAGCGAAGCACATGGTTCTTGGGCACTCAGATCTTCTATGTTGATGTTCTGAATCCATTCGATGATTCGCTGGAACATTGACAGAACTGGTGCTAGAAACTTTTTGGCTCGGACCAGATTTACGATACACTAGTCACTATCAACATTGACCGGGGAAACAAAACATTGCCAACTAGAGAGATGGTTGCTGAAATGTCATGCCGGATGTTCACTTCACACCTGATGAGAAACGTTATGGTGAAATTTTCAGTAGTAATCAACCCTTGTATGTGCATCCCGGTTCGTAAGCGGATTAATATCTACTAACATAAGCAAATATGATGATGATGATGATGATGATGATGATGATGATGATGATGATGATGATGATGATGATGATGATAACAATAACAATAACAATAGTAATACAGTAATACAGTAATACAGTAATACAGTAATACAGTAATACATCTTAATGTGTATATTGTCGGTATGGACATATGAACTGTGGTATCATAGAATCACTTTACGTCATGTCAGATGCACCCCCGCTGCTCCGTGGCCTTGGTACTTGCGCATCCTTCGGCAAGCTCCTCCACGTCTGACCTGGGCAATGATAGCCATCTTGGAGGAATGTCAACACCGGGATTGGTCAACAATTGGGGGTGTTACCATGTGTTACCCCAAAAATTAGTGATACAATTTCTCATTGAAAATCAATACACGATCAGTGTAAAAAAAAAAAAAAACATAAGAAACTGGGGGCTTACTTTTCATGGATATATGATATATGGATTAACATTCGACAGAATCCGAACTTCGACAATGACATTTATGAAACATGGGATACATGTATTTATCATTCTATCTACGCCAAGGTACTCTACGATACCTGCCGATCAATCAGCAGTACTAATACGGTGAATCTACCCAAGTCTCATTGACACTCATTTGGGTTTGTCCCAAACAGAGGGTAACCCGGTACAAACACAATCAAATACATACTGTATATACAGTATTTGTACACATAGAAACATCTAAAAACATCTACAACCATTTACAAACATCTGCAACCATCCACAAACCATCACTTTCCAAGTGGGATGAGTGGGATGGCCATTTTCGAGTCGTTGCTCACCATCTGCAGCCAACCCTTCCAGCGACGCTGTCAGCTGCGCTCTCAGCTGCAGACGCTCCTTTCTGCTCGGCTTCGCCTGTCCCGAAGTGGGCATGGATCAGGTAATACACCTGAAACCACCGATCTGGAAGAATTTATCAAGGGGTTGTGTATCTACATCATCAATTAAAATCAACAATATAGTAATAACAATAAATGCCTTGTTGTCTCTGGATGAATGATAATTAGGCGCTTCCCCTTGCCAATCATGATTCAATGTGCCATGGTGGTGAGGTTGTTATAATTTCTTGTACACATTTCTAATCACTCAGATGCCATAGAAACAAATATCATTTTATAGATGATATCTGATAGAATGTGTTAATCAAACACACATGTTATTTTTGTAGGTTACTTTATGGATGTTATGATTCACCCAGGCGGTATCCTCCATCCCTTTTTTTTCTTCGCAACCATCGATGGTCCAACCAAGTCCAGGAAGATCCTCCAGATCATCCTCAGAGAGCTGAGACATAACCGACCTGCTTGGTATTTTCTTTCCAAACATATGGGAGTTTCCATCAATGGGGGTACCCCAAAATGGATGGTTTATAATGGACAATCTCCAAAAAAAATGGAATACCCTCTGGTAATTTCGCAATTTGCTATGGAAAATGGATGAAAATGGTCACTTATAGATATTTATTTATAGTTGATTTACCTATTAATTATTCATTATAAATGTATGATTCGGAGGCAAACCATATGTGGCGTTTCGTAAGTGGAAGTGCCACAAAATGGACCGTCTATATAACGGAAAGGATGATTTAGGGGTAACCCCATGACTCAGGAAACCTCCACATCCAAATGCATTATCCAATGGGGATCATCATCATCACAGGATGGAAAACATGTGAAAGCCAGCTACTCAGCCATGCCCAACGTGAATCCTTGACATCGACTGACTAAGATTCATGGAAAACAAATCCAATGCGATCATCAAAGAACCTCGGGTCAAATGGCCTTAACTTTTGTCTCCAATGATGACTTGAGAGGTGGAATGGAAGAAACCAGCAATTATCTATGTCTGCCCCAGAGAACAGGAAACTGCCACACCCACCATACATGACGTTCTACACGTTTAATTAAATGTTGGACATGGAAATCACCAAAACACAATCATCCAACACAACATCGGCTCTGCGAGTCTGCTTCATTCAGCAAGGGCACAAAATCGCTGGCAGACCTTCCTTTCTGTGGCTGGTCCACTTCCGCAGAATTCAGCTGCTGCGAGAACTCCGCTGCTTGCTCTTCTTCTGCCTCACCAGCAAACCAGGGACACTTCATCCATCCTCTAGGCTATCTACCAGTGGGTAATCGTATATACTGCCTTTCGATGCCTTTCGCGTAGTATAATAAACCTGTTTGCTGCCGTTTACATCTCCATTTGACACAAAGAATGGCTCACAGACCAGTGTGTTGTTGACTACAGGGAGCAAATTCCCATTTAAGTTGTTTGTTCAAAATCAACTCTTGTTGATTAAACCCTCGCTTTTGGCGCTCAATTGCAACCTTGATGAGTAAGAACACTCCTCTTGGTGGAAACACCGTTTCTTCTTAAAGTTGAATTCTCCAGGTTTTTCCCATGTCACATCCCCATTTCATGTCATTCAAAAGGTCACCATCCACCCCCACCCCAGTGGCCACCTGCACCTCCACTTGACTGCCACCTTCGGTGGTTTCGGTCGCGAAGTTCTGCAGGCGTCGCACCACCTGCGCCAGGTGGCGCCACTTGCGTTTCAGGCCTTTGCCGCCACGGGAGCTCCTCGGCAAAACACGAGCCAACGAGGGGAAACTCTGGGGATATCACAACTCATGTCACCATGAAAATATATGATAACATTTGGATAAACGTTGATAATACAAAATTGAATAAATAAACATATAAAAAGGACGGTTTCAAATAAACCAATAATTTTCCAGAAGCATTTTGCGTAGTGAAGTGCCAATATAGTCTTCATCAGGGTCAAGAAATGCCGCGACTAGTTCTATCCCAACCCATGCATAAAAAACCACCCTCCAACCGAGACCGAAAACAAAGCAGCCATGCGACTGATAGCCGCACCAGTCTTCGCACGTCTGCAAAAAGGCCTCCAAGGTCGAAGGAATCGTAATTTCCAGCCACCATACTATGATATTAGTTGCATGGTTTTATGTGGGTTACACATGGTTACACATGGTTACACATTGTTTAACCCCAGCTATACATGGGTATCATTGAGCAACTACAAGATTCTACTAGTTGGATCCCGCACCCAAGTACTCACATCAAAAGGCTAATTTCCAAATTGTGAAAGGCTAAGGGAAGGCAAGAGAGAAAGTGGCAGTTTGTTTCCAAACTCTTGTTGCATCTAAATAAATATTGAATTCATGCAAATACTGTCAAGAATTCCGAAAGGATTTAACAGCCCAGTGACTTACCCCCCTCTGCAACTCACCACTTGGATGTCAAGATAACCCAAGTTGTCTGTCGGATATACTGTGATATACCCCAGTTTTTAGATCGATGAACATGTAGTCACCATTTCCTCATCAGATCCCGCACCCGCCATCACATTTCCACCCCGAAACCCGCTGCAGTTCCCAACCCGGAACTGCTCACGTCGCTGCTGGGGAAGGACCATCTTCAGGCCCGTAGGGCAAGGGATCACGCGGAAATGCCTCCTGCAGGGGACATGTCCTGATCCCAAATGTGAACGAGGTTCAATTTACTCCCATATTGGGGGTTTCCATAAATGGGGGTACCCCAAAATGGATGATTTGGGGGCACTCCCATTTTAGGCAACCCGATAAAACTGGTGGTCATTAGGAATACGAAATGGGTTTGGAATTGTTCTTTATGCCTAGATTGAATCTAGAATGGATTCCTAGATTGAACGGTGACGAGATTCAGTCATCATCAAGGATTGTGGATACAACAATGACAAATAGTGACATGTCCTCTTGAAATATGGCATCAACATGAAGGGTTTCATCGCCAACAGCCAGTGGAAACTGGGAGATTGCCCACCCCACTTACCTTTTGGCCTTAGGAAAGGACCAATTATAAAGCAAATACCAGGTCTGGTATCATGAAACTAAGACAACAGTACACCTGGCGCACAACCTGCTGCCGCCCACATTCCCCGCAACAAGTTCAGCGTCAAGGGACGTGTGTCGCTGCACAAAGTCCCAATATGAGCCCAGTCGTCCCCAACGCTTTCGCCAGTTCAAATATGTCTCCTGCTGTTGCAATTCCACCTTGGAGGATTTTCTGGTGGAGGAAACCTTGGCCCTCTGAGTCGGGAGTAGCAACAGGATTTTCTATTGTCAGAGCTTTGCACCCTGAGATTTGAAAGGAAACTGCATGTTTTTTTTTTCTTCGCCAGGACACTGGAAATTCGGGATCCTCAAAGTGCTTGAGCACTTCTGCAACAGCATCCTCATCTCCCTCCAACTTTTCAGATTTGCGCTTGCGCTTTTTGGGAACTTGGGCTTGTGGCAACCTGAGCGAGCAGTATTCACTATCCAAACCTCCAAATCTGCAACTGATTGGTGGCCACCTAGATTGCCAGAAACACATGATTTGACACCTGAAGAATAGATGTTTCAATATGTATTTCCCCAAAGCCATATCGCCACATCCAAAGACCGTGCAGTAAATCAGCGGTGATAAGCAGAAAAAAAAAAAACATATCTTCAGCAAGGTTGAGAAGTTGGGCTGTGCAAAGCAAGTGGCCCACTCAGGCCTCCCTGACAAAAAGTTGCAAGTTGTTGTAGCTCCTGTTGGGACCCTCAATTAATGATACAAGTGACCACTAATTCTCAAGGAAGCAAGGGCACTACGATATCATTGCAACATCTCCCAACACAAGAATCAGTGTCCAAATGTCGAATATTCTTGCCTTCCTATCTTTTTTGAAAAAACATCTTTGAGAGGTCACTTATTGCGCCCTATGAGGCTAGGGGGAAATGGTAGCCCTCCACCGCCCCTCCAGTTGTGCTATTCGAAGTGGTGAGCTGCTGAGCCCCTGATACCATTCACAGAATTGAACATAAGAACACAGACCCTCCGGTGTCATCCAACATGGCTAGCTGCAAAATCCCCGAACTCAATGAAGGTTTAGTTCGCTGGGAAAATCATCGAACCACATAATATTTGACATCATATGACCCCGTTAATATGCTATATATTGATGGGGGAAACAAAAAACAAAAATCTTGCCTTTAAACAAAATAACAAAACCTCACTGTCATCTATAGTGAGGTCGACCAGTGACGTCGTCATGATGCAGCCAGATAGTACATGATATCATCATTTCGGCCAGGGGCTGATGTATATATCAATTATGCATACATTTATACAAAAAGGTAACATTGCACAATTCGACATCACAGCTGATGTTACTTCAGCCAGGTGTTTTCAGGGGTGATCAACCCACAGTTTCAGCCTATCATGTGCTGGGAAACCCTAAGTAGCTCCCTTTGCTTCCAATTCAATAGGAATTAATGAATACCCATAGCTCCTTTGCTCCATCCCAACCACTCATATCAGGATCAGTGATTCTCTGCGATCATCGTCCTCGGCTTCTTCCACATCGCCAGCCTCGCGCATGCTCTGCAACGCTTTCGCCAGCAATGACGTCAGATCCTGATGGATCAAACCATCAGAAAGGATTTATGAAGCATCAAGGGGAAACCAGGAGATTAAGCGTCAATCTTAAATTTAGGGGACACTCTTTGCACAAAATGGCTGGTCATTGAAGGCATTGAGCAATCTTGAACCATCCAATTTGTACAATTTAGGCCTCAAGATAGGCAAGTTGTTGACATAAATGGCAAATGGTCGGATAGATTGACCTACTTAGATATTTGAAGAAACCAACTCATGACCCCGGTCCCACTTTGTACGGCAAACAGGTTGGAACATGCCCAAGTAACCTATCCATGGTAGCTGAAAAAAAAACGGACGGGACGTGTAGAAGCTTCTGGATTCAACCTATGTCCGAAAATGGAAGGAATAAGGTACCCTGCGGGAGTCCAACGTAGCCAGCAAAAAACCTATTGATACCCTCTGGTAATCAAACATAGCTGTGGAAAGTCTCCACTGCGACTGCAATATATCAAAATAATGGGCAAATCCTCTAAATGGTCAATTTTCCTCTGAAATATATATCAAAGCAATGTTTGATTTCAGAGAGTAGGTGATTGTGTGCACTTAGTAAAGGAATATAGTTTCCCAATCCCGGGCTGGCTCATAAAATATCAAAAGTTTAGTTCAGCCTTCATGTCATACCCATCACACCATGGCTACGATTCACCATATTTTCCCTCTCCACCAACTTTGTAATCATTGTGGAACTCTGTTGCAAAACACAAAGGTATTCCGATATGCCTGCAAAACAAACCTTGAAAAACTCCATGAGCATAAACAAACGTCTCGATTCTGCAGCTTATGTTACCAGCTGCTTCCTGAGATTGATATTGCCCCAACGTATTCCCTGCGATTTTATTAATTACTTGGTCTAGGTGGTCTAGGTGGTCTAGGTGGTCTAGGCGCGTGATGGTGTACATATATATATATATACACACTGTAACCTGTTACATATGCAGATTAGTTTATCTACGTCCATATGTACGTGCGTACTTATGTTCATATGCTGTTCATATGCTGTTCATATGGCCACTTGTGTTGAATTATTCAACTGTAGTGTACAATACATATATGACAAACAAGCAAACAAAACATACAGGGAGAATATGGATGGTATGTTACCTTGACAAAAGGAAGACATGACCTGAGCCATAAAGAATACCCATGTCCCATTCCATTATTCTGGTTGGCTATTAAATAGTCCCATGGTGGGCTCTACGATCCCAAATAAACCATGCAATTTGTTCATCCCCTGTATAATTTAATATCAAACATCATTCATCAATATTAATCGTTATATTTCAGATCTTTGATAGTTGAAACGGCCATAAGACCATTACACAGGATAATAAAATCCTGTCAGCAGAGATACCCTCTGGTACCTTAACATAACTATCGAAAATAGCCATTTATAGTTGGTTTTCCAATAAAAAAGGTGATTTTCCATAGCTATGTTAGTTTAGCAGAAAGTATTCTGAATGGCTCACCTTGCCCCAGCATCCTCTGGCTGTGCTTCCACAAGCGCTTCCGCCTCCGGAGCTTCCAGCGAATCCTGCAGCACCAGAGACAGATCCACCAGGTGAATATGCCCAGATTTATGCCATCTAAATTCACTAGACAAATACATAGCGGGATAAACTATGATAAATATGTACATATAATTACCTATATATACTATATATCGCTGATTACTGTATATTGATTCGATATGATTTAATCATATCATCCATCCACACTGATATCCTACAGTCATTTTGCATTAAATGATCTCCCTTATTCTCGCTGGACCTCCAGGACCTTGAATTCATTTCTGGAAAATTCATCCCTAAACCCCGACAACCCCCTATCAATCCATCTGGATATTCGCTTGGAAAATCATAGCCACCCTGAATTAAACACATATCAATAGCCGAAACCACCAAACAAATGGCTTCCCCACCAAGATCACCATCGTTTGATGTTGGATTTTACTCATCCATTGGTGAAATTACCCATTGTCACCAAGTCTAAAGAATGCTAAATTCCAGTTTGCCATATGAAATATTCTTCAATAGAACATTGACATATACAGTAATTACGTATTAATATAAATTGTACACTACAAATATATAGAATATATATTTATATATATATAAATAAAAGACGTATTTTCTATATAGTATATATATATAATTATATATATAATTATATATATATATATATGAATATTACATATGTATATGACATACATTTCATGGCTTCCCCCACCCCCTCCATCCGTAGGCCGCTCCTGCGTCAACCCCTGGCGCCCGCGGTTGGCGCGCGCCCTCAGCGGCGCTTGCAACGCGCCCGGCTTCAACGCGCCCGCGGCGTAGCCCATGCGCTGCAGCAGGGTGAAGCCCAAGCCATAGGTCTGCGAGAGCTCCTGAGGAAACCATGGTGAGGCCTAGGAAAACCAGAGGAAAACGTAGGAAAACCGTAGGAAAACCGTTGAAAAATGGTGATTTTCTATAAATTCACTATACTTCAAAAACCTTGGAAAAGCGTAGGAACCTGGTGATTTTTTTGGATTTCACTATACTTCACTAACGTTTGGGTCTGTGGTATATCATCATATATCTATAGTTGCTGCACTAACGTTTGGGTTCATGGTAGGTATATCGAACTAGTTTCTATGGTTTATAAACCAACGATGGATTGTGAGATATGGATCAACATTAAAGGCCCAGCGAAGGCAGATTTGCTTCATGTTTAGTTTTCATATGTATTAATCATCAAATCTTAGATCAAATTTTGACCAAAGAATGGGAATACAATGGATGGAAATGGGATATTCAGCCTGGAGTCTAGAGGTTGATTTTAATATATTTTAATTATGGTGTGGTGCCTCCCAATGATGTTTGCTGTTTTATAGACCCCAGTAACTAGGGATATACCTACCATAAACCTTAGTTATACCAGTTTACCTATATGTCAATGATTTTTCCAAGAAGCCGCTGAATATGCCATGATATGAGATAACATGATTTGTGGCTCCAAAACTCACCATCTCTTGGACAAAGTCTGACCCCCACCTCATGGGACAGCGGTTCCAGTTCATCTTGTCGCTGACTCGAGGCTGGTGCATCACTTGCTTCCTCAGTCCGGTGCCATGGAGCCGTGGATCCACATTTCCATCAGCAAAACCTCATGGTGCCATGCGAATTCGCCAGGAACTATGGGGATTTCTATTGGAAGCCTGGGATGTGAAGCAAGCAGCCATGGATTTGGCTGAAGATGGGGTATACCGTGTACCACCATAATGCAATTTTAATGGGCAACATGATGCTAATGCTTCAAGATTGGGACTACCTTGTCCTCAGAGACACCCATCTTGAGCATTCGCAAAATCCCATGGCTTATCAATGGTGAAACGCAAAAGATTCAAAAGCTTTTGACCCGTGCATGTTTGGATGGGTCCTCCAAGATGCAGTGATTGAACATCATGTCCGCATTCAATGTTCAACAATTCCTGATATATTCCCACTTATTGCGTTGATCCTCCAATCCCTTCCTGGTAATATCCACGAATCAATTGAGGTTGTCCGCCATTGGAATCAATCATCCCAAGTTTGGTTGACAATGATTCTCCGCAAACAATTGCGTTTGGAGGCTTCCTCAGTTATGGGGCTACCCCCAAAGCAACCAGGTCATGGATGACCATGACTTAATTGAAACCCATGGTGACTTGGGGATCTGCCAGTTTTAGAAACCCTCAATGGTAAAATCTCAATTGCTGCAAGCAAGTGATGGTTTCCTAAAATAGGGGTACCCCAATAGCTGGAAAAATCCCTTTAACTTGAAAAATAGATGATTTAGGGGTACCCCCATTTTAGGAAACCTCTAAGTGATACATTCTCAATTCCCTCCATGTTTCGGTCGCTTCGCAAAAGGTCGTGGTGCCTCCCATCGGCCGCCGCGGAGCGTTCCGCACTTTGCGGCGCTTCGGTGCTTTGCGTATCATTGCGCCGAGGTGGTCACAGGAAGTCCCAAGCGGTGGAATGAAGTGTGGTACAAGGATGTACAAGGTGGTGCCCCCCGAGTGAAAATATAAAGAACATAGGTGTTTAGGAACCAACAAGATCCAACAAGTAAGACATTTAAACAACCAAAATCGAGTTTTTACCGACCAAATGAGGCTTGATAGATGTTTTATGATAGGCCAATTCTTGTTGGTCTATCAACCACATATTCGATACATCTAGAAACCGTATTAACATATTTAACCAGAAACCAACTTGGCTATCGCACCCAGGGGGGCCCACCTTGTACCTTTTTGGATCCAATTTTGGCCTTCGTATCAACTGAACCTTGAAACAAATGGGTTTGTCCGAAAATCATTGGGTAATCCTCATTATCCCCATTAAATGGCTATAATTGGGGATATACCCTATTTTCAGACAAACCCAAATGAAATCACAAGTTTTCTGATGGAGGTACGTCATCTCTGTTCTTCTGCCTGAGCTACTGGGGTTAAATCCACAAAAGCGACGTGATAATTTTCACCTCCAGGTAGGCAACATAAAATATGTGTTTGATTAAATTGTTTTAATGAATTGATTTGATCCGATACTCTTTCAGACCTAACCCCTGATATCATAGAATCCTAGAATTTGTCTGGAAAAATATGTAGGATTTACTGTGGAGGACCCTATTTTTCTCAACAATTTCCAATACACAAATATGTTGCCAGCTTGCCCTGATGCAAACTCATTGTTTTCATATGTTTGTGATTTTTTGTGTATATGTGGCGATGCAGCTTTGATCCATGAACGACGAACACTCTTTTCTACGATGTGTCAACAAAAAATCTGGAATCGGAAAATTGATCAACATGTGAACATCAAACAAAAAATTGAAATATAGCACCAACTGTCAAAAATAAAGGGGAAACATAGATGCACCCACACCCAAATAGATGAAATATTTTTTGTGGTTCCATCCTGTTCCGATCTATTCCGTGTTCCTGGCTGTCGCTCTTATATCGAACTGCATGACATTATTTTTCCTTCTCTCTACCTCTGTGTTTTCTCTCCCCATTTTTCCCAACTCAACTCGTCAAATATCGGGTAATCAACAGCGATCAACAATGTGGAAACAACATGTTCCAACTTCCATTTTTGTTTGTGGAACGAGAAGAAAAAACATTGGTGTGTGTGTATCTTCGAGATAAACTAAAACAAAAGACAAAGTAGAGTAATTAAAATCAAAAGAACTAACAAAAACATCAATTACATAAAAAAACAGTTAATGCCGGCAGGCAATTATGCCTTTGTTGCGTTTGACATCGTTTGACATGCACCAGAAAATGGTGTCCCAAACCTCCCCATCACCATCTTGGGTGTGCATCCCAGGAACTGCAAACGAGAAAGACAATCGAATAATTCCGTTGAATTTGGAGTATCGCCAGTGGAATATAAGTAGGCTATAATTGGCTATAATTTACATCTAGATGTACAAATTGTCAAACACTTATAACTGCAATGTGGAAGATGTTGGGAAGCCACCATGCCCACATTAGCTCCGCAAATTTCGCCTGAACTGACAGCGGTGCTCTCGTCAGACTCTGATTCATCGTCATCCCCTGTGGGGAGGTTTCATCGGGTTTGAACCCAAACACATGTTTGGAACCATCATCATCATCATCATCATCATCACCCTCACCCTCACCATCACCATCGTCATCATCACCTTCATGACGGATTGGAACCACCCGTAACATGTGAAACCAACAGCCACGGACACATCTTCTTAGCCAGTGTTTTGGCAATTGCTCGGTCGAAATGTTGCATTTTTTGCAAAAACACATTGGCAAAACCACGCCAATGCGATGTTTATGAAAACCTAAAAGTGGGTTGTGATCCGCACCGCCACGGGAAACAAATGCAACATTTTTTTTTTGCACTTTAAACGTGAACATGTTGGTCCGACCCCCACACCAACTTCAAAATGAACAACACAAAATACACACAGCCTCCAAACCTGGATGCAAATGCCGGGCATGTGTGCACAGTGAATGACCTTCAATGTCCGCAGTGTCTGCAACGGCAACCTGGCCAAAGGGTGGCAGAGGTGGAAACAAACATGGTGTCATTGCATAAACAAACATTTATCTCAAACAAACGTTGCGCACAAGCAACCATCGATATGTGGCGCGTGCGTTTGGTTTTGAATGTTTGCCTTTTGCTGTTCCAACTAAAACAAAGAACTTCAATGATTGAACAGCGCATGATAGAATGTGGGCTTAAACGCCTAAAATCCTGGGAAAATAAAAAGCGTAAACATGCATAAACCAAACAAAACCTAGACTTTGGCCCCCCCTAGATTCCGCTAGATCCAATTTGACCCCATCTCAAGTGTTTCAATGTTTTGGTGATTCCACACGGTTTTGCTACTCATACTCTCCTTCGGTGAGTATGCAATCGATGTGCAAAGCCGGGCGATCTCAATAAGCATCGTTGCCATCGTGCATGCTGGTGCGCCAAAAGATGTGCTGCGCCAACAAAATGGCCCTCTGGCATTACGATCGAGGTGTGTGTGTGTGTGCGTGTGAAGCCATTTTATAAAACAAAAACATGGATTAATTCTTTATTTACGGATCAAGGAAAGTGGAAAACATAAAAACTGAATTCGCATACAAAGGCATCGTGCTTGATGGGAGTTGGGGCTCACATTCACATTCTGCGCTTTGAATGGAAGGTGTGGGATCCAAGATTTCGGGAAATGGAAGCCGCAGATCAAGGAATCACATTTACGTGGCCATCAAGCTTTGTTATTCCACAAAATTGTTGGTGCAGAATTGTTTCAAATCTTGCCTGAGCACCAGGGTTCTGACCGAGCCCCTTCGCCGCAATGTGCTTGAGCTTGCATGGCCAGCGCCGCGCGCTGTGACAAAACAGCGGGAGAAAAGTGACAGCGAGCTTGGCGAGGCCTGCTGCATCGAAATTCAGGAAACCTGCTGG
This sequence comes from Symbiodinium sp. clade C Y103, assembly GCA_003297045.1. Lineage (NCBI taxonomy): Eukaryota > Dinophyceae > Suessiales > Symbiodiniaceae > Cladocopium > Cladocopium sp. clade C. The sequence continues at coordinate 16,010 of BGPT01002815.1, read as the reverse complement.
CCCGCTGCAAAGACATAAACGCCGCGGAAGAAACAAGAAAGCGTGCCAGCAACTGCTGAAGGCCAAGCCGCTTGCGCAGGGTGCCTCTGATGAGCAATGTTTTTTTGGATTTGCAAAAAATGGTGCTGCAGATTTGTCTCGAATATATTTCAACATTAAGCATTGTGCGAAAACATGTGCTAGCTGCTAGTTGTGATGTTTCGGACTAGATGACGGGATAGAGACGTGGCCCCAAAACCCCGGGTGTGCTGCATGACCGCTCCGTGTTCCCTCATGCCACCTTTTATGGTTGGAATAATCTTCAACGATTTCACATTAGCCGCTTACATGACCTATTGGTCCTGCTGTGGTTTTCAAAATGTAGTATAGCGTGTATTGTGCGACAAAAATCTAGTTCTATGATCAAACAATTCAAACACTCACATCATTCCTACAATGTGGTGAAACCATTAACAATACATAAGTCCGAAGATTTCCTTGTAAATGGGTGGTACAAATAATCGCCAGTGGTAGGTCTATTCTTGGGTGGTATCCGTGTGCAGCATGTGGTTTTCCAGTTGAGAGCGGGAAACCGAAAATGGCATCTTTTTTTTTGCTGGTAAAAACACGTGCAGCAATAAGAACCGCTTGTGGGGCACAATGGTAATTGTTTGGATTTGAGTAGGGTGTCCATCATATATTCTGTGGGTGTACATGATAGGACTGGCAACTCCAGCATGTTGCCACAAGTGGCGTTGCTAAGAGTTGCAGTCACTGGAGGTGGGCCTTTGGCTCCGTTCCCATGTTGTCTGAATATCCTCTGGAAAACACACAAAAAACGATGGAAAAATCACCTTTTTAATACTGTAGGTACATCAACTACAAAAAATGTTCATGTTTCATAGCTATGTTCGTTTACCACAGGGTCCATGACAGTAAAAATCCAAATATTTGAGAGGTCCAATCCCCTTTTTTGATGGTTCAACCCCACTGTTTTTGTTGACTCAAAATACACAATGTTTGATAGTTGAACTACCCCTTTTTGATGGTACACCTGGTACAACCTTCATCTTTGTTGTCCAAACCCATGAATTTCCATGGCCAATCTAAAATACCCTGAAAAATAGCTGATTATATAGCATATATGATTACGATTGTTTACATATTTATGTGTTCTCCGTGCATTTTTCGAAAACATATACTAAAGAATCCGTCAGTATATCAGCTATACCCACATTCTTTGGTGGCAAATTATCTCAATGTTGCTGGAGAATTATCCACATGTGAATGGGGCAAACCCATCTAGTAAAATGATGAAAACTTATTTATCAGCAAAAATTATCAATACACCCTGTCGGTGTTCCCAGTTTTCTCTCTATGCCCCCATGATTTTCTCATTCACATTTGACAATATCAGGGGGTTGGGACATTTAATTCGTAGCTCCAACTGGCTCCTGATGGCAAATAAGGTATATGAATACGACTGGCTCCAAACAGCTCCCTCAAAACAATTGGATAGCCTGATAGCCTACAAAATTCCCCTACCAATAGAGATGTTGATGGAAACATATCAAAAAACATGGATCATTTTCCAGCTAGCCATGTTTGATTACCCGATGGTATATTCACGTCCCATTTGACCTCCATTTATCCCATTCATATGAAAACAGAAAACACGATAAAATCCCATTAAATCACTATCAAACTCCCATGAAATATACCATGAAATCTCCATAAAATCCCATTCATATCCCATTAAACCACTATTTGTATCTATTTGTTCACCATTTTTTTCCATGACAACCACTCTGACCACCGGGACTAATCCACATGTGGAGCCTCTGCGGCGGAGCGGCCTTCCACGCCAACTGCCTGGTGATAATTTGTAGGAGTGTAGGGCGAGTTTCTGTAGTTGGTGTATCTGTATACCCCCAAATGACTATTTTTCATATAGGGAAAAGGATAATAATCCAATGGATTTGCCGGTACACTATTTTCAGACACACCCATATTGATAACTGGCTATTTAGTTGGTATATGAATTATAGTATATAGATGTACATAATAGCTGTGACTAGCTATATACATATAGTTATAGCTTATAGCCAGTTAAATATCAGTTTTATATATACGTGTGGTACATGAATTGTAAGTAATTATAAGTAATTGTATAGCTACATATCTATAGTTGGTCTATAACCCCCATGAATACTATCAAGTTATATCCACCTGATCTGGAAAAAGGAGTGACATCTCTATTTTAGGTGATCTTACACCGGGGAGAGTTTCCAAGCTTCTGCAATGAAGGACCAACACTTCTGGGGATCGCTGATCGTGAGGTAAATTCTGTATAAAAACACCTTCAATTTGACATCAAAAAAAAACATGCTCCACTGCCCTTGCTTCTGGTGTTTCATGTTTGTTGTCTGAAAATATGGCACCCCAAAGTCCAATGGATCACCAGCAATTTTCCTGATGATTCAAATTGCCATTGATGGATATCCCTATTTTCAAACAAACCCATGTACGAAAACATCATTTTTGCTGCCAAAATTCCACTTAAGCTGCTTCTAAAACTACCATCTCTGCTTCTCAGCATCGACTAGACCGCCACGCCTGAGTTGGCTCAGCCCCGGAGAGTGCTGCCTGGTGCCAGGGCGTCATTGACATATGGAGAATGCTGGTTTAATGGTGCTTTAATGGGATTGAATGGTGGTTTTATCGTGATTCAATGGCATTGGGAAACCAAGATAGAGGTTGAAAACCCAGGGTGTCCCGTTCGGAACATGATCTACAACTGGTTTCAAGATTTATGTTAGTTTACATGAGGGTATGATAGGGTATGTATTGCGCGTGCACAAATGTCATAGGTAAATATACCTAGAATTACCTTGATAGCAAAAAGTTCTAAATTGTGTTTAGCAAAAATACTTCTGACAAAAATACCTAGAATTATCTGGATAGGTGTTGCATAGCAAAAAGTTCTTTTTGAAACTACCGGTAGTCCTGAAGTTTTGGCGCAGGACCTCCCAAAATGACAGTGGAACGATGGCTCACCGTACGGTTGACTGACCGGTGATCAAAAACACACTGTACAGTAGACTCCCAAAGACTCCATGGGCCAATGAATTGCAAACACAAGTGGGCCATCGTGGGACATGAATTACCCTTTATCAGCCTTCGTAATTTTACTAAAGCTATTGAACATAGTCCATTAAGTCCGATGATTCACCGAACATGGTGATTCTCAACAGCTATGTCTTGGGAAATCACCATTTTTTAAAGGTAAATCAATGTAAATCACTATCTTTTTACCAACACTCTTAGCTTGTCATAAATTACCGGTTGGACAATTCCGCACAATTCAGTGGGATCATCCGAAAGAGGTGTTCCCATTTTCTCTCCACTCCCAGAGGCAATTTGTTGTTTCACCTCCGGACTCTTCACAAGTAGACTGAATTTCCACTACTTTATATATATATATATATATGTATCTATATAATCTATATGTGTAAAATTGTGTAAATATGAAATATGTAATGTCATGTACATATACTGTAGATATAGATGTATACATATTATATAATACATGGATAGGTCACGTATATTTACAACATGTTCCAAGAAGCTTCACCAATGATTTACCAAGCCTTTCCCAGCCACCCAGCCGTGCCCGTCGGACACCTTGAGAGCTGCATGCAACTCCTGCTTCCAGGAAGCTACCTGACATTGACGGAGCCTGGTTGAAGATGGAATACTGATAGAATTTATTGGGTAAATGGAATTGGAATATATTGGAAAACAACTATACAAAAACATACTAAAACAATAGATAGTGGGTTGTCTGAATACCAAGCCCCACATTTCTTGGTTCGCAAATAGTGCAGCCCTATGTAGCCCTAATTCAATGGTGAATCATCATTATCCCGAACAAAAGGAGTCATACTTGGGGGGTATACCCCATTTTCAGACAGACCCAAATCTGTATGGATAAATGCAATTGAAATACGGATTCTGTTGGGACATGGTGACCAATCTTGTTTGGTCCAGTGAGGGTCTACTGCAAGTACAACCACCCAGTAATACTTCCTGGCATGATCCTGTGGGAATTCTCCACAGGAGAAATTGTCCCTCAGAAAATGGCAAAAGTGTCCCAAAATGGCGTCCACCTAAAATCTCACAACTACCAATGGTCTCCACCATATCTCCATGAACATTGCCACCAATTGCTTCTGTGAAAACATGTCAAAACTGGAATCATTGCAGTCATGACTCTGCCAGGCATTTTACTTGACGACTGCCTGAAGGGCCTGCCAGTTATAAAATGGTCTGCAAGCCCATACGACTGTACCTTTGTGTGAATGGTACTGTGATATTTAGAAACTTGAACATCCCGCACTGTGTCACATCATCCCGAGTACCCGAGTAGAAGATTTGAAGCCACCAACCAAATGCTAAACCCCTCATTTGGTTTTGGGCTACCCCCAATTCCACTGGATTGTCATATATTTCTCATGACAAAAAACGGCTATATTTTGTGGTATTTTGTTCATGACTAAACCATTTGCAGGCGTGCAAAAATGGGCGGTACCCCCCAAATCATCCATTGTCCCCAGGATGTTCAATTACAAACCATCCATTTTGGGGTACCCCCCTTTTAAGAAAGCCATCGAAATCCCCCCACCGGTGCCTGATCCGCTTGCTCTCGGGTGTCAGTGACCTCGGGGTATGGAGCTTCCGGACCAAGGTTCGGTCCTCCCTACTTGGGGGCTGCAGGCCAGAGGTGACTTTTATGGGTATACCCATGGTATACCCATGGTGAACGAAACCCTCATAAGTTGATATGATATACATACATATATATATATAAGTTAATATATAATATAACCCCTTTCACTATGGTGAAATCTATCCACTTATGACTGAAACTGCACTTCCAAGCAGGGGTTTGTTGACTGGAATTCCAAGCTCATCAATTGTGATGGGGCCCCAAATATTTATTGGAATGGTATAAGCCTATATCCTCATCAACTCGGGTCTTGAACACTGCTCAAATGTCATCAAGCGTCCCCAGATTTTGGGGCGATTTTGGGGCATTAAACAGAAGCAAAATAAAATGGGGGTACCCAAAAATGGATGGTTTATAATGGAAAATCCTATTAAAATGGATGATTTGGGGGTACCCCTATTTTAGGAAACCTCCATATGGATTAATGACCCTTTCATCGACCACTCAAATGGCACTCTCCAATCAAGCAACCCAAGGCTTTGGGGTCTATTAATGGACATTACCCATTCCAAATCCCCATTGTTGAGGATTAAATCCAATTCAATCATATTGAATCATATTATATCTCCAAAACATCCCATTCAATCCTCATTTCTAATGGTATTTCTCCCACAACGGCCAGCCGTTGTACAGCCACCTTGCAGCCACCTTTTTTTTTTTTCGCCCAAGGGACACGCAGCAAGCGCGCCACACGTCGCGCGCCCATGGAAGCCAAAGCGGCATCAGCTCGGACCTAAAACAAATCCCACCGAGCAGAATTGTGTCATAAATGGGGCTTTGGCGGCTTTGACGTTAGACATATTATTACAGTATTATGAAGGTACTATGAATGGATTTGAACTGTACTAGTATAAATGATTATCACATGTGAAATATAAGTATATGATTTATGATTATATGTTGATATTTTGAATATAGTCATCATACAATATCATACATGGGATTTTAACATCATGGATGATTGAAAAGTTTGTTTAAACATGGTTTAACTAAAGAAATGATGGTGTGCAAGATTGTTGGACCTGAGAACTGTGTTTTGAACAACATCAAACTAAGCAAAGAACAACCGGAGGATTTCACCAGCAGTCAAGGAGGTCTAAAGAATCTGGCTTACCCTCTGGTAAACGTTTACATAACATATGGAAAATCACCATTTTTAATAGGTAAATCAACTATAAATCACCATTTTCAATGGCTATCTTAGTTTACTGGAGGGTAATTACAATCCTTCACACATCATCAAATCACAAGTAACCCACTTTGAGATGATTCACCTTTCTGACCATCACAGTGAGGTGGTTGTGAGGTCGAAAAAACAGGTCGGTCCCTGTGAGGTCCATAGAATTTGCTGCGTAGATGGAACCGGTGGATCCAAAATGAAACCTCTTTTGGGGGTGTACTGTTTAAAAAGGTAAAATCATCTATAAATGGTCATTTTCCACAGCACAGCTATGTTAAATGACCAGCGAGTACATCAACTTGCATCAACTTGTCTGATCAGCCCCCCCAGTTCGTTCAACAAACCCTACGCGCTTCCGGACGGCCGCGGTGCAGTAGTGCCCAGCTGAAGCCTCAGCTTTTGGGGTACAACAAGTTTGATCCCTAGAAAGCAAAGCTACATAAGTGTGACCAATCACATGTGGCTACTCGAGGCTAGTAGTCAAAGCTTAGCATTTATCACCATCACTTTTTTGAGGGTCCTGAATTTGTTGGAATGTGCTGAGCTGGGCTGTGCTATTCAGGATGTTCAAACAAATCTTGATTAACAGTGGATATGAAAGACCCACAATTTAGATCAATCTAGATCATCTTCCGGCTCCGCATGGCCACCATCATCCATCATTGATGTTTAAGCTGGCACATGCTGCGAAATGGTGATTTTTAAACATGTGAAACATTAGATGTTCAAAATGTGGTGGTTTAACATACTTTAAACACTAGGTGTTCAAAATTTGGTGGAGATGATATCCATGATAGTTTGGTGATTTAAAAAGGGGTTATTTCACGACCCACTACAGCCGGCAATATTGGCATTTTTTGGGATAGCCCACTGTCATCATGCCTGTCATTGCTGGCTATATACATCCATTACATATATCCAATTACTGTATACACAATTAAAATAGTTGCATATATATATATATTATATACAGTATATACATATTCAACTTATTCAAATCACATGTTTGTATAATTATATATACATGCCATACATATGCATATACAAACATGCACCCATGTGTTTAGTGATCAATCTTAGATATTTACTGTGGATAAATATGCAACATCTATGTCTTGTGGTCCGAGTGGCGTAAACGGAGCTGCCGAAGCCCAGCACTGCCTGTGGAGAGGTTTTTTGCCGAATTGGGATCACCATCAAACTAGAGATGGAACAAAAACTATGAGTAACAATTTTGCAAATCACATAACACGGAAATCAAAAGTTCTTGGGGAAAAGCTGATATCACACAGTGTATCATCTGGTAATCCAATAATATCCAATATGGCATCGTAAATCTGACAAATCAATGAGACTAAAATCAAACTATAGCACTGCAATATTTCACAATAGATATAAGTTCGGTTGGTGGATTAACAATTGCTGTCATGTTCACAAGGAAGTAACTCATTTTGCATGATTTCAACTGTCATTGACATCTTGCAATGTTTTAGCTACAACAACACGAGAGCGATGATAAACATACAAGCAGAAAAACAACGGAGCACCCACCGCCACAACAACCGTGATCAGTTGTGCTTTCTTTGCCATAGAATGAATTCCATTCGCATGTCAGAGAGTTTCATGAAACGGCTATGGATCCATACAAGGTGAGGTCCCCCAGTTCTGTTTGTTGGCTTAGTTTCACCCATCAACTATACATACTTCTATCACTTCTATCCCCAAAAAGCCTACCAGTGAACGGAGTGATTAGTCAACTTAGCTATCTCGGGGGGCCTAACCTTGTAGCTATAAATACATCTAAATACAATGTTTTGGTAAAAGCATCACAGCCACAGCTCCTCTCCCCTGGGGCTTCCAACGAAGTTCAGGTGCTTCATGGCAGAGCGACCCACCCGGAAATCGTGGACGTGATCTGCCAGCAGCGTACCTAGAGGAAACGCGGAAATCGATTGATCTGATTGATGCAGTATCTGAAAAAAGACATGGAGTTGTTCAAAACAACTACGATTGTAGCCCCCACACAGATAGAAAAAGCAACCGACCTCTGCTGTAATATATTATATCAAAGAATATCCAGGAACATCAAAGAATATCAAAGAGATATATATATATATTATAAATATTATATATAATATAAATATGTATTAAGTAGGATTTTGCTCTTCTATCTTTTTTGTTGCCAGCTGCCACAGGGTCCAAACATCACCAAACACCGAGCGCACCAAAGTGGGCAGAATTGGGAGGAAGCGCTCCATCCGTATGGGTCGACCTCATTGCTCGGTCGACTCTCAAATGGCTGGCTTTAAGGGAAGATAGAGGGTCGAAACACGGATTGTTTGTATCCCCCAAAATTCCATGAAGGTTTGCTGATGTTCCAAGACAAAACATGAAAAACCATCAAGTTTTGGGGTAAACCCATCTGGTTGATCAGAAACCCCATCAAACTTGTTCTTTCTTCGAACCAAAATACACGGTGAGAATCTGAGGATGTTCATCCTGGGAAAATCATGCACGCCTCCCCTGGGTAAGTTGGTCTATTTCAGATTAATATACGGAGCCATAAAATGTCATAAACCAACTTTAAAATTGGGCACTCCTCCTGTTTTGATCTGAACTTTCCACTTCATTTCCTTGCTTTATCAGCTGTTTTCACAGCCCCACTGAGCTTCTGACAGAAGCAACACCACAATTTCTGTGGCGACCTGTCCGATTGGACCCCCAAAAAAGGAGTGACTATGCAGTGAGCAATGCTGGTCATATGGTATACCCCTGAAACGGCCATAAACATGGGAAACATTATCATCAACCAGTGAGTACACCCTACTTTATCCATTTTTCTCATGGACCCGTTCTATGTTTTAGGAGGAAAACAATCCGAGCATGGACGATTTGTTCACATGCTGATTTAACAAATAATACTGTATCTGCAAAAAATCGGTTCCTTGAGACCACAAGTACGGTACAGCTTTGAAGTTTTTGTTTGCAAACAGTCCCAATTCGGTACTGACTACTGATCATATACCCAAATGGGCACCCAGGCAGTGTTGCTGCAACTGCGCAAAGATGACATGGCTATGCTATTTCCCCTTGCGAACTTACAGTTGACACCCAACAAGTGCAACACCAGTTGGTGTCTTCAACGTATCTTGGCCTGTCTATGTATATATATATATATATACATATACATATATATCCATATTTTGTCCCAGTTTATGCATTCCCTATGCAATGTATTTTCCCAGTCATCCTGCCACACAGAATCCCAATGCTGGTGTAGCACTGCAGAGTCCCGGAGTCCCAACGCCTCCGGAGTTCCTGAGTGCGAGATGCAGGCGATCCCCATGGCATCAGATGGCAAGAAGTGCACTGAAATCATGTACCCTCTGGTGAACTAACATAGCTACTGAAAATGGCCATAGAAATAGTGGATTTTCCCATGAAAAATGGTGATTTTCCATAGTTATGTGGCTGTTTGCCAGAGGGTAGGTATCAACAAACAACAGATTTATGTTTCACTGTTGTTTCTATCAAGATTCTTCAGATCATTTCGGCTGCTGTATATCTACATTCATGAAAACAATGCAACAGAGCCCAGCCATTTCTCCAAAGCCTCAAAGATGAATCTTCAAAATCCCATGTTATGCGACTGTTTTGAAGGCGACAGGACATCTGGGGCGCCCACGAGTCAGCAAGTTGTCAAAAGCAAAGGTTGACAGGTCTTCCACGTCGATCACCAGTGACGCCTCGGAAATCAGGCGTCGGCCGAGACGTTGGCCGATACAAAACATGGATGGTCTTGAAAGGTTAATGTGGCACCACAAAGTGCTGCTTAATGTTGCAAAGTTGATTCTTATATCTAAGATTATCTAAGTATCTATTCATCTATCAATTTGCATAATACATGCAAATGCCAACTACTGGAAATGCATCCTCAAGTTTGCATACTCTTCTTTCTTACACCAAAGGCGAATAAAGGGTTCCACTGTTTCTTTCAAAACTTACGCAAAGTCGCGCACCTCTGCATATGGCAAGTACAAACGTATCCCACCATGCGCCAATACTTCCCCATACAATTCAGATGTTTAATACTCATTTGGGTAGGTTGAGTTTTATTTCCTACCTCCTCATTTCTGTGACTGGTACTCAAACCCAGCAAATGTTCAAGCCAGAATTGAATCTACAAAGGTGGATGAGCAATTCCACTAAACCACGGTCCTCTCAACTATTTCTAGATAGGGTATCACAAATAGAGCATCACATGTATCGCTTGATTTTATCAGCATGGCTATCAGTCATGCCCCACATTCTTATGTCACTATGTCTGTTTGGTGGCTAGGCTCGGGATCGTTATCCCCAGTACAACATAAAAACACCAGGGGAAAAAAAGGCAAATGTGAGTTCTATTCCAATTCTTTGCTGGGTGTATCATCCTACATCCCCAATGATTGCAATAATATCAGTGGAATCCATCTTTTTCAGTTTTTCTTTCGTACGCCATTTTGCCGGCAAGACCATCATGATTGAGGTTAACATTGGGGATCCCTGATTGTATTTGGCAACACTTTTATATTGTATTTGTTTGGCTTAAAATCTACCAATTATACTCAGGGGATTAAAAAAGGCAGACAACAAGTGACATTGCGTGTAGAAGGTCTACAAGGTGGTGCCCCAGAATTAGCTATCTTATATTTTTTCCCGAGAGCGTCTGAGCGAAGGGTTCTTCTAAAAGTTGGATCTGCATATCTTCACATCTTCACATCATCACATCTTCACATCCTTACATCTTCACATCTTCACATCTTCACATCTTCACATCTTCACATCTTCACATCTTCACATCCTCACATCTGCACATCTTCACATCTTCACATCCTCACATCTTCACATC
>BGPT01002814.1:2085-52504 GCA_003297045.1 Symbiodinium sp. clade C Y103 | reverse complement strand
TTGCTTCAACGCGCCACCTGCTGAATTCAACATAGAATACAGTAAGAGTCGCACTCGAGAAATTGTTCTCCAAACCCTACTTTTCCGATCTTTTCCGGTTGCGTGCAAAATTCCAAGGAAGAAACAGCCCTACAAAAATAGAACAAAAGTGAAAAAAAAAATCTTCCAAGCCCATTTTGGTTGGTGTTGAATGCGCCAAACCCCTCAGCCCCCGGCCTAGCGCTGCGCGGCGTTTCGGCTCCGCGCCCTCCGACACTGGAGGTGAAAGATCTGGTGAGCCCGCCTGGTGCCTGGAAGTTGGAAGAATGGTGGAAGAATGGTGGATGGGTGGTTAAAATTGGGGTGGCATTAAATCAAAATTGGTCATGTTAGTCTTCAACCATCCCAAAATATCCCAGAATAACCCATGGTGTTCAATAGTTCTGAGATCTTTTGAGCCATACCCATCTGGGTTGTGGTTTCGGGCCATTCATTATGGATTTGTCGTCAAAACATGGCAAACGGTCCGCCCAAAATATAGCCGATTTTCTCAATCCAGTTTGGGGACAAACTCAAATGGTTATCGGTTCAACCAAGAAAGTTGCAGATTGGAAAAGATATGCGGGGACATACAGTAAGGTTGTGTCCTCTACTGGTAGCAATGTCACCTGGAAATTCCAATCTGAAGTAGGAAAACGAGAATCATCTGGCTAGGTTTTTTTCATTGTCATGTTTGATGGCCAAAGGTTAACGTTCAGGATTCATAATAGGTGTGTTAACTGGCAACATGACATGCTGTTTGGGTATGGCTGGTGATTTCAAGGAGAGAATCCGGAGATTTACTGATCAGGCCTGTAAGTCGGCAATGAATGCAATTAAAACATTAACTTTCTCACTTTGGCAGTGGGAACCCATTCCTCTTTGTCTTTACTTCGATCGTCTGTGTTCAGATTGTTGTCGCTCCATCCAACCCGTTGGTCTCAAAAAGGTAGAGAAAACGAGCTTCACCAGTTGGGGATATCCCTCATATTCAGCTCCCATGACCCAGGGCCCTGGCCTCTCATCCCCAAGACGCTGTGGCTCCCGTGGGTCCTTCCGACCTGAATCAGAAGACTCCGCCATTGGACTCAGGGCCTGAAGTTCGGCCTGTGTGATGGCAGGTGGGCGAGCGATTGGACTGATGGATGAGTGGGTTGTTTTGATTTGGATTTCGCTCCAGTAGAAACTGCAAAAAATTGATTTCGATTCAACGTTTCAATGATTTACGTTGAAATTAAGTTAATTTCATGTATTGTTGACTAGGAACAGGTGTGGCAAACTTGTGGTGCCATGCCCTTCGCTGCTTCGCTTGAACCCCCGCCTTCTGCGTAGTGGCTCGGTCAATGACGTCCTGTAACCTGCCAGGCTAAACCGCCAAGGCTAGAAAGTCCCATCCATGTCTAGGCAAGGGTCATGGGTATCTCATAAAATACCAATGGCAATCTAAAAAATTATAGCTAACCAGTGAAGCCCTACCCTAGATAATTCGCCGATGTTCAGACACACCCAAATCATCCCAAATCTTAAGACCACGGAAAAACTGCAGATTTGTTTTTGTCTCAAGCATTCAGTTTTGAACTCCATTTGAAGGGATTCACCTGGTTGTTGAACATTGTGTTTCTCCTGCTTTTCAGGCTGGCTTTCCAGGGGCAAGCTGTTTGGTGCAAGGAAAATTCTTGAAAGTACCTTCGTTTCCAGAATATGGAACCACCAAATAAAATAAAGATGCGTATTGAATTATCCATATGAGTGTGTATTTGTGTGAGTGTAGTGTAATGTAAATTATCTACATGCATACATGTATCTGTAAGATTCATTCTCTGTGTATTGCAATGCATTCTCTGTGCATTGCATTATCATTAATATGGGTATCATGTTATATCATTTCAATGTATAGTGTGTATATATATATATATATATGGGTAAATTACAATAATTCACTAACCTGAAATAAGACCATTTGGGGATAATATCCCTATACGAACCATATATTCCAGGGCTCGGTCACAGTGAGGTCGTTATAATTTACCTAGATATATATATATATATATGAAATGTATATATGTAAATAACTATCTGTGAAGAAACTTACCAATCCAACGAGGCCAAAGGCAATGTTGAGCTCCAGGCAACGATGTTCGCTCTTCCGCACCCTCAGCCGCATTGCTCACCTGCCGAAGTCATCGTGCCATGGTCAAAACCTGGGATTTCAATGGATTGAATGGGAGATGTACTGGGATGTGGGGATATATAATGGGTATATGGTTTATGGTCATCTATCCCATAATGGGAATCCTGGGAAAATGGGTATATAAATCCCTGTTGATGGATTGATGACCATCCCCGAGTATGGGTGAACAATCCAACTTTGACCATGGCACCAGGTGGTTTAACGATAGAGTGGTATTCCCAGGTGGTACCCTCTGGTAAACGTTTACGTAACTATGGAAAATCACAACTTTTCGTGGGAAAATCCACTATTTTTATGGCCATTTTCCATAGTTATGTTAGTTTACCAGGTTGGTAAATGGATGTTCATTGAATGTTCATTTCCTCCAATGGGCTCCCCAAATCATCCCTTGATGAACGACCTCCTGTGAGAACTCCTCGTCCTCTGTCACGTTGGCATCACCAGGAAGTGCCTTGGTACACTGCTGAGTCTGTCAAAAACGGATCATGAATACATAAGCAGCACCTGCAAGTCTTCAAAAACCCCTCTGTCATTCCATGAAATACTGGTTGGTTTACAGGGATTCCCCTACTGGATTGTTATTCCAAATCCCCAACAATTGGGTACCAACAGGGGTTTTTACTGGATGATTATCATCCCCAAGAATTGGGTACCAACACCACCTCCACCAGCCATCGGCCATCCGCACCAATCTCCGGCCTGCGTACATTTCAAGGCCGCGATCGAGTCTGCCTGCTGCGGCGGATGACCAGAAAAAACGCCTTCCCAAATTTCGTGGATCCGTAGGTGTTGATAAATCACATTTTCAATAGGTACCCTCTGGTAAACCAACAGTTTGCTATTGAAAATGGCCATTTATAGTGGATTTTCCCGTGAAAAATGGTGATGTTCCATAGCTATGTTAGTTTACCAGAGGGTATCATGAACTGGAACTGCGAGTGTCTTGGATCTCCAAACATCCCGATATGGTTTGTTCTAAATGGCACCGAAGATACCAAGAGGTCCACTCCAGATCGGAAGTCCGTAGGTTTGGGGCACATACTAAATTGGATTCCCCCACATAATTTTGTTTGTCACTCTTCTATCTTCACATGGAGTTCCCCAAACATCACCCCAAAAAAAAGATTGATAGAAATCCAGATGTTGCCGTAGAAAACAAACACAAAAGGTTTATCCGAAAAGTATGGGAAAACCCTCCTGATCCCAAAAAGATCCAAAACTCCCATGGCTGAAAAGACACCTTTTTTCCCATTAAATTGCCATAGGATTGGGGACTTTTGCCCCCAATGTCGGCCAAATGGCGAGGGTCATCTCTTGAGAACATCGTGAAGAAAATATAGTAGCTACTTTGTTTGGAACAAACCAATGATTGGTTAGAGCAACCCTGTGGATGTTCCACTTTTCTGAATGTTTCTTTGATGGATTCATCCACATCGTTCTCATTACTTTGAGTACTGTTGTTACTTTCATGATGTTCATGACTGGCATTCCTTTTCGGGAGGGAAATGAACTATTTTTTTTCTCGGTTAGACAACCTTGAGAACCCCAACCCAAAACATCATTCTTGGGGAATGGCTTGCAATTATAGTCTAAACAGGTGAAGGGTTGTAGACCAACGCTGGATGGTTCTAGATCCTAACATATAATTTACATTTTTTGTTCCGACTTCATATTTTTGACGAATCGCTCATTCTATCCCCATCATCTCCCCAACATAGTTGGTCTTGTACCCTTTATGCCCCCATTTTCGCTGATTTCAACTCAACATGGTTCACCGAATCACCATTAGATCACCATTAAATCCCATTAAATCAGCATTAAATCCCATTACAGTAAATCACGGTCAAATCCCATGTATTTCAACCCCCGCTTCCTTTCAAAGATTCTTCAGCATCCAGAGCCTCCCCGGCTTGATCTCCTTCCTCGGAGCCTGATCCGGCGGTGACCCTAGGGTTCTACATCGAAAAAGATGTGGAAAATTGGGGAAACCCTCGAAATTGATCCAACAATAGTAGATTTTCCACATATATGCCAATGTTTACCAGAGGGTAACGATGGTTTATGGATGTTTGTGGAATATAGATATGTTCAAACTAGTTAATGGGGTTTATAAATAAACTTGCAACTTCCGGGCAACAGCTTGCATATTGGATGTATAATTTTCATCATAGTCCCAGACAATGGATATATTGGCCAATATCAATATGGTTGCCACGTGAATGGTCAATATATTGGGCATATATTGGGCATGAGAGAATGATATGGTTTCATTATGATGATGAACAAAGAGCAACAATATTGGATATACCAATAACAACATTCAAGATGCCAATGATATAGTGACAATGGGAATATATGGAAAATTAAGTAGTACTGGCAAGTATAGCGAACGGGTGTGATTCAATCCAATGGCCAAATCTCAATGGGTATGATGAACATTCGCTACTTGCTAAATCATCCACCAAATCTGTACATGAAAAAACGTGGCGGTTTCCGAGGGTCATGAAGGTACCCCAAATCATCCATGGTATTTTCGGGTTTTCCATGACATCAACCATCCATTTTGGGGTACCCCCCATGCCATGGCTGGAAATTGATGCACCCCCCAAACCTGCGATGTGCTTTTGTTGTGGTCCAAAAGCAGTGGAAAAAAATTGGAAAATTTGGTGTACATATGTATATATATATATATACTGCAATATATATATATATACCTATAGATGTGCAGTAAATGTGTATGTGTATGTAATATATATATATAATATATAATATATATAATATATAATATATATAATATATTAGATATAAGAGCTGTAACTTGAAATCATATTGTTTTCCAAGTGGAGATGGATACAGGGATGGATGATTATTCAGCCACCAAGGAGGATTCCACACCTCACCTCCAAGAGGATTACCCCTCCAGGGCACCAGACAACTTCTCACTTGGAAGACCTGGGCCGCTGTATCTGCTGATGGTCAAAGTTGGAGGAGGCCTTTTTTTAATGTGGTAAACCATGATAAGCCATTAAGTAACCATATATTAAGCATTATGTAACCATGATTTACCAGATTAAGCACCACTATTAGGCATTGGTTGTAGTAATGTGGTGAACCATGAATAGCCATTAATAAGCATCATATAACCATTTATAGCCACCATTGACCACTATGAACCATTGATAAGCAACATTGGTTATAATGGTTAATAATGTGGTAAACCCAATAATAAACCATCCCATTATATAAACCAACGAGGTAAACTGACCAGGGGGTATACCCAATTGGGTTTACCACATTATCGTTTTCTAATACAAGATCTAATGGCTCAAAGCACGGCAGGAGGGCATGTCGTATGCAATTTGCATCTCAAAACAAAATGTGACAGCCAAAGTCTCAGTTGATTCAGCCTTGCCCGCAACTGAGCCACCAACCTGTTCCCCAAGTTTCAAATCCTTCGCGACGCCTCAGCTTTTGGCCCTGTCTATGAGGCAAAATTGAAACCACCCCTACAGATGGGCTGGTCAGTGTTAAGCGCATTCGATCATCCAAGAAATCTCAAGGGGGGAAGATAATCTTGACCCTTTGCAAGCCATTGTGCAAACAGATGGGGGGGTCTCCATCTGAGTCCATCAACTGAGTGCCCTGGCCCTTTTCCCTTGCTTTTTGCAGTGCCTGCGTCGAATCAAAAGTAGTTTCACCGTCTCCAAAGTCAGGGGCAAATCTTAAGATGGAACCTGGAAGAAATACAGAATTGACGACTGGAACTTTGCATTGAGAGATGTTTCTTGAAAATGCGATGTTCTCGTCCCAAGCCTTCACAAAGTCCAAGTGCCTTGCCTCCTCAAATGTCGCCAAACCCTGCATGCCAGCAGGCGCGCTCTTGTGCTGGATCCTGACATGGCCATCCCTGGAGGATAACAGGATAACTGATGAAACCACCAACCACTTCTATTGGTCATACCAACTATATCCCATCTTTGTGACGGTTCAATCCCCTCTCCCCCAACCATATCTCCCCCCCACAAAACCATCATGCCAGGGCTACTCATCCATTGCTGTCAGCAAATGATCTAAGGCCTTCTCTCTTTCCTGTCGCCGAGGCTGCAGTCATCTGGCACCATCGAACACCCCCGGTTCGAATGGGACAATGGCCGATCATCCCCACTGACTATAGATTTTTGCCGGGGGGGATGGGTTGAAGCCAGCCAGGCACCTGCAAAAAAAACAGATCTTAGACATCATCAGTGCTCAAGTTCAACCAATGCTTGGTTTACGGCCATATTTATCAGTCCTGCAACTCTTCGAGTCTCTTGCTGGCAGCGTTCAAGAGGGCCTCGCCTGTGACCTGGGAGTCACAAATGTTGGGACACGAGTAAAATCCATGTGTGTCCAAGGTCAACGTTCCCAGACCGACAGATTGGCTGATCACATTTTAAGACCTGAAACAAATACCATAAACTATCCCAGTGTTGCGGTACCCAGATTGTTGATCCATCACGTGCGCGAGGTGCATAAGTTTTTTTTTTCGCCTTAGGGGGTTGCAAACGATCTCTATGAACGGGGCCCATCCACCGTCAAGTTTGGGGGTGCCCTATTTTCAGAGACACCAAAGTGAAAACAACTATGTGCTACTTTGGCGGATCTTGAAAGCTACATCGGAAGCTT
Source organism: Symbiodinium sp. clade C Y103 (assembly GCA_003297045.1). Lineage (NCBI taxonomy): Eukaryota > Dinophyceae > Suessiales > Symbiodiniaceae > Cladocopium > Cladocopium sp. clade C. The sequence goes on along the minus strand of BGPT01002814.1, from coordinate 45,630 downwards.
GCCCAACCGTGTCAATCCCCATGGTCAAACAGCTACCCTTACATATTGCTGGATATCACAATATGTTCAACTATCCCTCCATCAAAATGAGAAAAAACACCCACTATATAATATATAGCCAACAAACCAACCATTCACAAAGATTTACCCTCCAGCAATCAACGTGGCAATGGATACCGTCCATTCTTAAAGTTTATGACAGGTTAGATGAGATTTTCCCTGGCCCATCACATGTTACATGGCACCCAGGCTGTATCCTCCACACCACGAAAGCCGTGATGATCAGAGAGAGGCTGGTCTTCCGGAATGCCTGGCAGAAGTGGAGTAGAAGCTGAGGACAGGAAAATCAGGGATAGGAAAAGACTGGGGATTTAACATCAAAATCTTCCAACTAGGACTAGTTGGTCCATGACTAGGAATGATTCAGATTTGATTGGTCCATGTCCCAATTGGGAAAGATTGGGGATTTATATAACCCCTTGCTGGTCCATTCATAATGGTTTAATCACCAAAAAAATATGATGCGTAACCATTGCAGTCAAAACATATTGGAAATTGGGGGCTTAAAATCCATCGCTAATTATTGTTCCTGTACTCCGAAGTCAATCGTGAATGATGATTGCTACATCCAACATAACAAATGATGGTCAATTGCTATGTCAAATGATGAAACTCAATAATCAATAAATAATGGTTCCAACATTTAAAATGGTAGTGTAGTAAAAAAAAAGATTATGTTGAATCACTTATCTAAAAAACGTTGTGGTTGGTGTTCATTGGAATTCCCAGTTCATGGATAAATGACAGTCCCCTGATATAAAGGATAGTTCGCCTCTGGAAGTCATCAACCAAACACGAATGATATCAACATACATCAATTCTATCAATTATATATTTAAGATGAATAGTTGACAATGGTTGATGCTTAAAATCCATAAAACCATGGGTTTTTTGAAATCCCCAGCCACTCACCGCAGCCTTGCCTGGCTCCGTCGTCACCGGCTGGGTCTTCAGATCGCCGGCGCTCGGGGATTCTGTGAGGCTTCGCACCTGGAACGGAACCGAAAACCAGGTGGGAAAATTCCCCCCAAAACGAATACCCTCTGGTTGTGACTAACATAGCCATGGAAAATCCCCCTATAGATGGAGTTTTTAATGGGAAAATCATCCAAAATTAGCCATTTTCCATGGCTATGTTAAATAACCAGAGGGTAGAATTTTTGGATTGTGGAATATCTAATGAATGGAATTATTATGATTAGTTATTATGTTATCATTATTTTGGATATTCGCATTACATCCCAATGGATTAGATATACAACGAATGTAATTATACAGAATGTAATCCCAGTAATATTCAGAATGGATATTATCATGGATTATGATGGAGGATTAAATATATTGGATTGTATTAAATCAGGAAATAATGGAGGAAGAGATTTAGAATCTGTGTGTGTGTGCATGTGTGTGTGTGTGGTTTTAAGTTATGATGAGGTAACTAAGTAACCAAGGGTTGGAGTTCTATTGACAATAATTTCTTGGTTCTGGCCCATCAACAGGCTGGTGCCCGCGGTCTCTGCTCACGCTGAGGTACGTAAGGTCTGCCGCGCTGAGGACTTGCAAAGTCCAGTGGAGTGATGGATTTTGTGGCCTGGACAGTCTGCATCGGGGCAGCAGAACTCAATGCTCTTGGCTTTCAACAACTCATCAACAAACACTGCTTGAATGTCGCGTCATGAGATATTTTGGCCAGTATTTGTTCTGAGTGTCCCAAAGGAATCTTGATTCGCAAAATATGTTCTGCACAGACAATGTATGTGTATATACATGTTATTCTATATACAGAGATACAGAACTCTTGCGATAGAAATGTATATAAAGATGTACATATATATATATATATGTATTTATATATATACAGTACATGTATATACACATTACTATGTTATATACATACATAGCAAGTATGTGCAATATGTAACCCAAATTCAGAACAACAAAACACACATAATTTACTTCACCAGTGAGTTTCTCCTAGTTTGTTCATCCAGACCTTCAGGGCGAAAGGAGCGACTTCCGGCTCTACCTCGGAGATTGAGGAGCCGGACTTCAGTATGGGAACAAGGGGAAGTCACCATAGAAAGAGGGAAAATCACCTTAGATCTCAACATTGGAGCTTTCCTAAATCATGAGGGTATCCCCAAATCATCCACTTTATTTTGGGATGTTCCATTATAGACCCTCCAGCTATTGGGGTACCCCCCATTTTGGGAACCTCCATATAAAAAAGGTAACTTTGGCAAGAAAACTGGAGATGTAATAAACAAGCTTTGGATTACAATTTCGATGTCGCGAAGATTTTTGCATTTTTGCCATCAAGAATTTGGTTTCCCCCTCCCGCGATGGCAGTTTCTGGGGAACATTGGCTGGTGAGTGGATTCATAGTACATCCGATTTCATGTCAAAAACCAGTATCATTTGATATGGCTTACTATTGGGTTCGCCACATTAGTCAAAAAAGATTTGAAATGGCCAAGCATGGATCTATTGCCAAACATAGAGACCGTCATTCATTCTTCGGAATGGAAGTGTAGGTCAAATGTGCTCCAACTTTCCACATCTCATGTTTGGATTCTATTCAGAGCTAACCCTCAATACCCTGTTCGAAGAACATGTTGTTTGTGGCATATGGCATACTCATATTCCAACATGCTCCAAACCAGCCGAGAGGTGCCAAAGTGCCAAAAAAACTGATGCAAATATGATATACGCTGTTCTTTCGTTAATCAACAGTTGACCAAAACCAGCCAACGACAATTCCCAACTTGCCAGTCACACATCAAAACATGGTCCCCCCACGAGGCCCTTTGGCATTTTCTCTTCGGCCTGGAGGATGGGAGGCTTCTTGAGATGGGATGAGGGGAAAAACATCTGGAGGTAAACCCAAGACTAAACCTACCCTTTGGGGAATGCTTGGAATCCCAAACATTATTCGGGGCTGGTTTTTCTATGTGGGTTTGCCACGTTACTACCCCTTTTTGGCCATCATTATTATCAACTCTACTATTGCCATACTGTTGTCAACCATCTCCAGCACTCGAGGCCGTAGATCTTGATATCATTCCAAAGATTTCCAATGTGGGGCAAGGAGCCATCAGCCATGATCATTGAGTTGGCGCCTGTTGGCTTTTCAATCCTCGCCTCCAAATTTGATGGGTCACTAGAAATTCTCTGGAAAGTTATCCAGACTCATGGAGATGATAGTAAGGATATTGAAATGTCAAGAAAAGGCACGTAGATGTAACTGAGAAAAGTGTGAAAATGCGTCCAAACTGTTGCGAAGGAGTAATTGGATTTTGGGCTGTTCCCCGAACTGATTATAAAAGTGACACTGAGGTTGTTTTGAGGTCAAATTATTCTGTGTAAATGATAGATAGGGTTAGCGATTACAATGACAAAAAAACAGCTGGTTCTCACTAAGTCAATGCACAAAAAAATGGGAAAGCTGAGTATCCGAGTCATTTGGACATGCTACTGGAGCGTTACACTTATAATCTTGACAGTGAATCCTGCTCGGGTAAGCCGGAAAATCAACAGGCATAAGGGGAATATGGTCACGTCAAATGTATTATCATGTACGAAACATCTACTTTGTTGCAGTAATGCTGGGGTTGAATGGGGGCCAAAACATTCTGAATCCTTTTGGATATTTCTTCAGAGAGGGCCATCCTATCCAACAAGATACTCAGACCTTGAACTTCCAAAACACATGGGTGCATCGTCAACCACGGAACTTGGGTCATGCAGGATTGACAGTAAGACGAGCTACTGCCCACATCATCCATGTAAAGTATATGTCTGCCTACATTTACCCCACAATCAACCTGTTATTGTAGCTGTTATGTTTACTGTACCCCAGCAAACTAATTAATTGATATAGAAGACAAAAAGAACCTGTGTAGCTCATTTTCCTTGGGATTTCCCGTGACTTTCTGTATGTTTGCTGCAGGATTCAAGCACTGACCAATGCCTGTTCCGCTTTGATCGGGGAATAACTTCTTTCGGTCTTGTCAGCCTTGTGAGCATGGCAATTTGACCGTGCGTGACGGATGGGGTTATCCAAACATGATAGGCTTCTACCTCCAAATTTATGGGACTTTGAAGGGAACAAATTATCCATATCTATATATAATATTATGTATATATATATATATACATATACATATATATATATACATATACTCTATATCCAGATCATATCTTATCAACCAACAGGGATTTACTGCCCAGACCCAAGTTTCACAGTATCAAAATCGACCTTCATGTGGAGAGATTCCTTAGATGTGGACCCCAAAATCATCCAAAATAGGTCATTTCCAATGTGGAAGCAAATGGTTTGTGGTAATCCAATTCTGATAACAACCCGGGAACCAACCGTACTACAACGCTGGCGCGCGGTTTGGCTGCCTCTTTTCCCTCATCCTTCGGTGTTTCTTTTGCCTTCACACGAGAGCCCAGAAATTCGGGTGAGATTCCATGCTGAAGGGTATATCGGCCATTTTGATCAACGGTGATTGTACCAAAGGGTTTGGCAACATGCATATTCGTGATCAGCGGTGGCAGTTGTTTTCCACATGGTTTGAATATAGTCGCCCTCACCAACTCATTTGGCCTTGGAAAATGATTGTAATGTAGTGACAATCTGAAGTGGCTCACAATTGACCGATAACCCCCAAGTGGTTCACTCAAAGAAAGGCGATGGTAGGCCCCGGATGGCAAAAGGGGCAAGGGGCAATTGGTAACCATATAAACCATAAATCAAAGATGTATTTTGGATGATCTTTGGAACTGCACATGGTTGTAAGATGTTGTAAGATCAGCATTTCACCCTAACCATACCAGCCACTTACAAACTGTACTTTAATGTGACTGCCATTGCAGCTGCCGTTTTTTGGAGTTTTGCAATTCTGCAGGAAACCAATATCAAGCCACCACTATGGAAAGTTTGACCCCAAAAGTCTGTCAGGCGGCTAATGCGTCAAAAGAACTGCTCTGGCCATTTCCAGGATTCTGTCAAGAAGAGTCTAGGTACTCCTCCATTTCCAATTTGCATTGCGAATCGTGGATACCCTACAAACAAAGACAATGCTTCACTGGGTAGCATAGATCCCCCGCATCCCGTAGCCAATCTTCCAGTCAACGGTGGTGCCTCTGGAATTGCCCTTGAGGGCTCCTCATTCTCCTGGTCCAAGGTCACCATCACCTTGCAGAGATACCCGGCGATTGGGTCCACACCTATGGGACAGTATGGGGATGGGTCGTGCCACCTATGATAGACCATGCAGGTATAGCATGGTATAGCAAAATACAAGCTATTTGGGCGTGAAAACCCAAGTTCCAACCATTGACCAAGGTTTACCCAGTTGACCAGTGCCCCACCAGTTCACTGTGGGACTTCGACTTGGTACCATGCGACCACATTTGGTAAAACCCTATTACCACCACCAACCAATATAGGATCTTGGGCGGTTTTGTCCAATGCCTTCACCTTTGATACCCATGAGTCATGTGTGGCCAGAGAAGGCTACCACCACAACCCCAGCTGCCGGTGCCCAGTTCCCTCCCAAACCTCTGCAGCTGCGGCTGGAACCTCGAGTTTCAGGGGTTGATAGTTCTGACCTATACCCATGTAGCCAACTATCCACTGTTTCAGTACTAGGTGATTCGATATTTATTAAACAACTATGTAAATGTTTTAAAAAACATTATATCATTTTTTGGAATATGGAATTACATACTCTGTCAGCTGCAATGAGGATGGGTCAATGACCCAACCAAATTGTGGATTACTGTAGTGGATGTTAGCATCAAATTGAGATCTGAGCTACCAAAATATGGTAAAATCACTCATCTGCGTGCTTTTGACACATACACAACGAATGGGTTTTGTCAACATGGGGTATCCCCCAACTCCGACGGATTGTAAGTATACATATACACAATATGATGTTTCTCATTGAACTGGCAACAACTTGGGGCGAAAACCCCCCTTGCCTTCGGCCATTTGGGGATGATTCCTGCAATCCAATTCCCACCATTCCAGCAACGTCGCAACGTGAGGTCCTTCTAATTTATCCAAATAATCCCAATTACCCTCCGGTGTCATCATACGGGAAAATAATCTATAAATGGCGGATTTTCCATTGCCATGTTTGATTGCTGGAGGGTATATCTCACTATATCCTCCTTCTACCACCTTTTTTGTGGCTTAACTTCCCGCTTCCAAGAACCAATCATCCGATTCGAATGGTGAGGTACCACGAACAGTCATCCCATAGTAGGGGGGGTATTGTGAAGGGAATGGGATTCGTAGCCATGGTGAATAAATGTTAATAAGTCCCCTAAGGGTTAAAAAAAAATCATTCTATTTTATGATCGGGGAGGTTTGTTTGATTGGGGAAGTTTGCCTAGATAGTGACAACAGTTTGTACTCTAGGATTATAATAACCTTCTGGTTCACTTTCATTCATTTTCAAAGGGTGAACCACATTTAAAAACCATTGTGACGATCTTGAAAGCCGTCTATGAATAAACCATGGGAGACTGGGGTGTCATTACTCCAGGGTTGACAAACTGCTGTTATTCCATTTATGATTGGGGAAACTCGCCCCAGCTACCAACGAGTTATAACCTGCTGGATGATCTTCCAAGATCAAGCAATTTCGATCGCCAATCTCATCCCCCGATCATATCACCCCCAACACAAGTAGATACTACAAACTCAACCAGGATTATGTTTGGGACATCTTTAGTTGATATCTTCATGAGATATCTGAAAATCAAAAGACAACAATTCAACGCTGCTCTGCCAAGGGGCAGATTCTTGGGCGTTCTCCACTTTCTCAGAGGGTTCCAGCACTTGTTCTTCGGTCTCCAGAGTCTCCATGACTTTCTCCCCCGGCCTCTCAACTGCCTCCGTGGGCCTTGGCTTTGCTCGGCCCCAAGAAAATAGAGCTACTTCGTCCCAGTAGATGCACCATTTCTGGGGTATAAAATGATGTGTATACATATACATATACATATACATATACATATACATATATATATATAAATATGTATATACATATAATATATATAAATATGTATATATATATATTTATAAATATGTATATATATTTATAAATATGTATATATATTTATAAATATGTATATATATTTATAAATATGTATATATATATATATTTTTTTGATAAATATGTATATATATATATATATATATATTTATTTATAAATATGTATATATACATATATTTTTAAATATGTATATATATATATATAAATATGTATATATTCATATATATATATACATATATATATATACATATATATACATATATATATATATACATATATATATATATATAGTCATAGTTCGAGTTGGATCAAAAAATAGTGATACATCTCGGGTTGTGTCATTTTGACTGATATTTTGACTGCTGAAAAAAATCAAAGCGCACTTTGCACCACATATGTGCAATCATGTTCGCAACTTTTCTTTTCATTTGCACGAGTTTTTCTGTCTCACTCAGTTCTGGGGTCCGACCTCAGCACATTGCAAGCGCACAAATGATGGCAAGTGGAAAAGTCGCGGTATGCTATGGAACTTGGTCTGGTGTTCTATATTAGGATGCAACACCCAATGCTGCTGCAAGTTCTACGTGCCAGTCTATATATGGGCAAAGTCTGAAGTTGTCCATTGCTGCTACTGTTCTTTCAGCGTTTGCCAGGACTTGTCGTTTGGCTGCATTTGCCTGCCCACGGTTGGCCATCAATTCCTTGCGGCTGGATATGAAGAGCGATGAGAAAACAATAGAAAACACATATATACAGATTGGGTCGCAGCTGTCGAGAACAGTAGGCATTTGCACTTGATGCAGCCACCATCCGCCGCATCTCAAAGTTTCAGTTTCCTGGCTTCCACCACTGGGCTGCAATAAGGCACAAAAACTTTCATCGTTCATCATCATTATTGAAATGAAGGTTGGTCGGGTAATATATTACATATTGCCTGTCTTTTCACATACATCTGACTGTCTGATCCTTGTCCAAGTACAGAAGGGAAGTTGACGTCAGACCCCTGGAGATCCATTACAGAATGACTTCCTCTCCAGTGATGGCAGCAAGGATGATTTCAAGCAGCAAGCCCGTCAGGATGGAGATTTTGAACATGTCGTGGACTGTTGAAAAAGGCACCGCTCCAATTCAATGCCGTCACCTATACGTGCCATGGTCAAATTTTGACTTGCAGCTGCTTGGGGGCATCGCCTGAAAAACTGATACCACACCATTTCAACATGTCCAACTCTAGTTGAAACTCGTCTTCACGAAAACATCAACCTTACGGGCCCACACTGGCTTGAGTTTCCGCGTTACGTGGTGTCCAAGCAGGGGTGTTGCCTCAATGCGCGTTTATCGTCATTCTTTGAACCAACACCATTGCACCTGGAATACTCATGCTTTCTGGACAACCCCGTGTACGCACATATTCCCCCTAAACTCATCCCACCTCGTGGGACTTGTTACGAGGTACAACTTCAGCAAGCTTTCGAGATCTGTCCAGATCTCATCCGACCAGACAGGAGAAGCTGCAATGTGTGGCCCCGGTGCCTTCAGGTTCCTCGGTGGGTTCACAGGACGAAAGATCCACGGATACATGGCAGGCTGCTTTGTTCCCATATCTGCCATTGCCTCCACGAGATGTTTGACGGGCTTGCTCAATTTGGAAAATAAAGGCAATTCCATTTTTTGTGTAACAGAAGTTGGGTATTAGGTTAAAAGAAATCGACCACGTCCACGAGGCACCTCTCGCAAACAACGAAGCGTCGGTGATAGAGCCAGTGGCCCCATGCCATCCTCATCCCACTGCTTCTGCTTCCGTTTGCGCGTGCGGCTCGTCACAATGCAGCCGTTTCTCAGCAAACCAATGGAATACGGGCCGCTGAAGCCATGTTCAGATGTCACTGCGAAGCATACCCTGGATTTCCGCGGACGCCTGGAGCACCTTGCAGACCACCGCGGCCAAGGTCCCGTCGAGCCTCTGACTCTTGTTCAAAATCATATGCTGGTTGTAAGTATCGACGATCTTCTTCACATGGGTGTCCTGGTCGCCCGACACCCCTCCAACTTGAGATACCAGGCTGGCCATGATCACTGGGTCCAGAGCAACGTTCTGCTTGTGTGCTGTCATGCCTGCAACACACACACACACACATTTCAAAATCTAACCAAAGAAGCTGTGCAGGCAGTTGCAAAACTCACTTGAGTTTCTGGCTCATACTAGTAGAGTGAGAAATATGCATACTTACAGTTTATGTGAAAAATGTCCATACTTTTTAAAAACCTCGCATACTACGCTCCATATAATGCGTATCCCCAAACAAACACAAACTTCGCGTAAACCCTCGAGCGTGCGCCTTGAAACTTCCGAGTTTCCGTGAGCCACCCGAAATAAAAATTTGGTGGCAAATAAAAATTCACATCCTTGCGTCGGCCATGCTAATCTTCTCACACATCGTTCACATGCAATTGAAGTTGATCAACGGATTGAAACGCGCCAGCAACTCTATTTCCAGGGGATTCAACAAAGGTCCACAGCTCGGCAGCTGAAGTGTCAAAGATCCCATCCAGATCTTTCCAAGCGAGACCCAACGGTCACATCATACTTTTGTGCAACTTCAGTAAGCTGCTCATTCCCCATGTCACAACCCGCGTGCTCCCAAAAAGAGACGCGAAGTCTCAAACGTAATCCACAGAACGCCAAAGAAATTTGTTGGAGGAATAAAACCTAGGCAGCACGGGAGTGCAAGAGAGAATGGTATATTGGCAAATGTTCGAAACCACAGTCTTCGAGGTGGTCGGTATAGTCGTCAACATACATGACCATGTTGGAAGTCAGCCAATGCAATTGGCAAAGTCTCTGGTATTCTGATGAAAGAATGTCAAGGTACGAGACACGATGTGCTCGCAGTGCCCTCAGGGCCATAGAGAAGTCCCACAAAACAGATGATGATCCCGAGCAAAATACCGATGACGAAGCTCCCACACAGTGGCCAGTATGAAATCCTGGCCTTCTGACGTCTCACGAGGTCTGCAAAGACAATAGATCCTCGAGAGTTGGAAAACATGTACGGTATCAAGGTAAAAACTCCAGGTGAGGGAGGGTGGGAGGAGTTTTTCGGGACAGATCGAAATCTGTAATGTCCCCTCCCTCCCACCACTTGAGATGGAAAATTCGGACGACAAATAAATTCAGTCCTGAATGAAATGACATCAATTGTTACACTTCTCGATTTGTGTCACGTGACAGCAGGACTCTCACCTTCCACCTTTGTTACACTTCTTGATTTGTGCAAGTGACATCACTGACAAGAACCCATTGACATCAAAGCAAGAGTTCACGAACATCAGTGATATATATACACACACATATTAATCAACAAAGACATGAACCGCACAAATACATACGTGTTCATGAGTGTGTACATGTTTAGCATGGAAACTTCCAAGGGATTGACGCGTTGCGCAAGTTTGGGAAAGAGGTTTGTTTTTAAAATAAGAGTAAGGAAATTTTGCCACAACCTTAAAGGCTGTTAGTCACCAAAACTGTAATACTTCAAGAGTCTTCGACTCAGAGAAAGCGTAGATAAATAGATGTGTGTGTATATATATATATATATAAAGATATGTCTGTATACATACCTACATACCTACATACCTACATACCTACATACCTACATACCTACATACCTACCTACCTACATACATACATACATACACACACACAGGCTACATACATACATACATACACACACACAGGCATGCATACATACATAGATACGTACGTACGTACATACGTACACACACACACGTACATACACACACACGTACATACACACATACATACATACATACATACATACATACATACATAAATACATACAAACATACATACTCACGTACATACACACACACATACATACAGACATACAAAAATACATACATACATACATACATACATACATACATACATACAGACAGACAGACATGCATACATACATACATACATACAGACATGCATGCATACATGCAAATTTACATACATGTAAATACACACGAACATTGATTTAAATACATATTTGTTATATACATACATACATGCATGCATGCATACAAACAAACATACACACATACATACATACCTAAAATATACACATATATATATATAAGTATTTTCAGACATACATATATATATATAGAAATACATACACACATATATATATATATACAAACATATACACACAAATATATTTATATACATATATTGTGTGTTTTGGCTCTTGGCACAAAACCTGCTTTCCAGCGAGGCACAATGCACAACTCGCGACAGATTGCTCTTTGTCTCGTGTGTGAAAACACTGATTGCCACCAATGAATCGCAAAGCACCTTGGGCTTACTGCCTGCACTGAGAACTGCTATACCAACCAGAACAACTGCCAAAAGCATGGATGCGTTGGCCACTGCTCCATCACTTCCTCGCAGAACCCACTGGCTGGATAGGCAAGGAATCGTTTAGATGTGCATCCCAATGAAAAAATGGTTTATAAGCCATGTATACCCCCTTTAAACCCATCCAGAACCGGGGATATTCCATATACAATTGACGCTATAAACAATTTGTTACATGGGATGCACCCCAAAGCAAGAAACCCAGAAACAGGTTCCCTGCATAAACTAAGTCATTGACAACATCACAACATGCCACAAATGAAACAAGCTCCCAATCAAGGCACCGAATCCACTACCCGCTTGCGCTACGCAGAGAACAATGGGTTCGCCCTTGATGATATCTCGAATGGCAAGTCTCACTGCCATCTTGTAAGGAACCACATGCAACCTCAGAAAGCAACCGCTGCGCGAAGACATGTGGACCAGCAGGGCAAGATTGGAGGCAGGGTTAACTCAATCAGTTCACCCAAACCATGGTCAGAAAAGAAAAGGCCTCTGCCTCACTTGATGACGTGGCGCGATTTTTGAAATTGTGTCGCCCGGAAATATAACAAGAACTACACTGAGCGACATACTTGTTATAGTTATGGTTATATATTCCGTCGGGGAGTGGCTTGCCTAAAATCAGAGCATGGCACGGATTTAGATTTTGTGTCGTTCTTTCCCAAACAATCTGGGGACAAATCAAGTGGTCATCCCTATGTATCAAACAGTCTGGGAACAAATCAAACGGTTGTCCCCAATGCTACTCTACGTACTTGGTGTTTATGTAAATTGGTGTTTATGTTTCATTATGTAGATCCAAAGAGATACCTCACTATCATGAGCTGACTTTCTATTTGATAGAACATGTGACAGGATGCGAGAAGAGGCAGAAAAGTCAACCCCTGCCAAAGTAAGCATCACAACAATCAGTGGAACAAATGAATGCAAAATTGGTTTATTGTACATTCGGGTTGTCAAAACCCAGCCGGGTTGCCAAGTATCATCTTACCTCACTCAACCCAACATAGTCCCAACTAGACCAGCAAAAACACTAGAACGCAAACCAAATGTTGTCTTACCAGCCCTCCTCAAATCCTCAAATGACCCCAAGAAAACGAACCGGGTAGCACTGAAGGACTGCACAGATCAAACTGCGTCAGGTGAACTGCTCCTTTCTTCGGCAATATTCCTTCTGTGGGCCTGAGCAGATCCCCAGGTCGTGAAGACTTTTCCCCCAGAGACCTCATCCGATTTCCACACATCGCTGACCGTGGATATTACCATTGGCCATTTGGAAAAAAGTCAGAGATGCGACTGCTGTTACTGTTGCAACAAAGGGTGAAATGGACTCTGGGTTACATGCAAACGTTGATCTCGGAAACCGGACCAATTCTGAGTGACATGTAAGCAGTCGTGCAGTGCGCTCTGAGCCGTCAGCTCTGCAGCTACTTGTAGATGTTGATCTCTCAGTGACATGTACAGTGAATCTGTCAATGGGCTTGGAACAGAAGGCATAACGCTCACAAGACCTTGCCTGACAGTCTCATTTTGCTTCAGTGGCCGACGAACCTGTCAAACCTGAGTAAACGAACATAACAATTTCAGCTGCAGCTGTATCAAGAAAACCTCACACAAGGATTGTGATACTGCCTGCATCAAAGTTCAAACACTTTGGAGGCAAGTGAACCAACGCAAGAGCATGGGTCATTGGACAAAAAAATCTTATGTGTGTCTTCTTCAAAAACAAATAGAACAAATAATGTCATTCCGAAACAAAGCATCAACATCCAAAGAAACCATTGTGCATCCTTGACCACTCCCCACAAGAATTGGTATTTGGTTGCAAGAACAGCTATTAGCAGCTATTTTAAGCTATGTGTGTTTGACCTACATAATCAGAAATATCACCAAGCCGTAACATGCGAGGCACTCTTGAGCGATGTGCAGCTGATGCTGCGGCGAGATCACGTGTTTCGCGGCCATCCTGGCTGCTGGAGGAAGTTCAATCACAACTATCGATTTTGGTTGACTGTACCCCTTATTATTTTGGGTGGTTCGGAAGCCCTTTCATCCAGTGGCCCCCAGGTGCAAATCAGCTGAACCAGAAAATCGTTGAAACCCGTAATTTCTTCAAAATCATGTTTTTGGTTTCTCATATTTGCTTGATGTGTTGAACACAACCAACCCTTTGACAAACCAAGAAAACAACCAAATTAGGCAAACCTAGCAACACTGTTTGAAGGAAGTAGTGGAATAGAAAAGCTGGGCTTAGGTCAAAAAAGACACGCATCAGCCTTGAAGATGTAGCACTATTTTCCTCATGCTGTGCAGTCTCTGGACCGATCTTTGCCAGCTTCAACATTCGAAAGGAATTGTGGAATAAAGTTCTACTCCACATATATCTGCTGCTGTCTCCAAGAGCAGCGTGCAGTCCTCCCAAGTTTGGAAAAGGTCTTGGTGCTAGTGCATTCATTGTGCAGAAAGTCAAGAATGTTGCACATAGCGGTAAAAGCTGGTTCAATTTTGCACCTGTGTTGTTGCCAGGATTCGAAGCGCAGAACTGTCAGTCGTTGGTGCCCCAACGGCGGGGCAGCTAGATCTGCTGGCGTCAAAACTACTTGATCTGGGAACGAATGTTTCTCAAGGGTGCGCAGTGCACCTACACATCCATTCCACACAGAAACAGCGTATGACAGGTCCCACAATGGTGTCCGGAGATTCCATTGAGCCAAAGCTTATGAACAGTTTGCGGGAGGCGGTTTGAGCCTGAAAATGTCCTGGTTCACCAATGATTTTGGTAGGAAGCCTTTTGATTATGGATATGGCTATGTCATGGTTAGGGTCCGTCCTCTGAAGATTCTTCTCTTTTCCAAAAATGAAGCAATACACATGCATGCAAACGCTATTAGCCACCATTGACTCCTATTTGTGGTTTGGTTACATCAGAAAAAGCCAAAATGCTATTCATCCCTCTCATGGCCATCCTTGGCTGTTGCTGAGGATGACCCCATGGTTGAAATGGTTTCGGTTCATACTCTGAAGAACTTCTACCCCGCAGATGAAACAATAGATCCAAAGCTGCGATTAGCATCTATTTGTGGCTGTTTGTGTTTTCTAAGAATCAGAAATATCCAAACCATAACATGCAAGTGTCTCTTGGGCGAGCTGCGGCTGATGCTGTGCGGCGCCGATCGCGTCTCTCGCGGCCATCCTTGGCTGTTGCTGGTGAACTTTTGGTTGTAAACCAAGTGTGGAACCATACTGTTGGATGATTTTTGGGGTTTGCGGCCCTTATTGCTTGGTTTTGCGGTTTTGAATCCCCAACTGATGCTGCCTGAACCCATTTTTTTCGGGTAGTGGGAAAGATTGTCAGACCCTAAGCTTTTAGATTCTGACTTCCAGGTGCAAAAGGGTTTAAGCAGTAAATGGTTGAGACATGGTGAAGCCCGCAATTTTCTTGGAATACCTTGTTGGTGGTTGAATCCATATTTGTTTACTTACGCCTTGAGGTGTTGAAACTGATCCATCCTTGATGACTCAATTGACACTGCTTCAACCCCTGAATTGTGCTTAAAGCTTGCATTTCGTGCTGGAAACCATGTCATGGTTTGTCGAGCGTTGCCTAGGTAATTTTCTGTGTTTCGGGAAGAGCCAATGCTTTATGGGCGTTGTACCCTTGTTTGCAATTATCCACCCTGATTGGTTTAAAATGACATCCACACATATCAGAACATGGCTTGGGATCATCACATCGGGTCAAGTTACAGCAAGTCTGCTCCAAGCGACGCCAACACCAGGAGCAACTGGTGAGGATCTGCAAGGTGGAGGAAACAGCCTGACGGCGATGTGAACACATCAGGAAACGAGTTTAATATATTTGGATTTGCATAAGAATGAAAAATATAGAAAATCATCCCTAAGGGATGGTTTGTTCAATGCTAAAATTCAAGATACCTTGGACATCAGGTAAAGGAAAGATTTGCAAACTGCACTCCTTCTGAGCCGTGACAGTTACATCTGCGCACGCTCGCATTCCCACCAAAAAAAGGTAGCGAATGCTTTGGTTGCAACGCCGCCGTTTCCAAAAAATCAACATATTCCATCATGTTAGTAAATGGCCACCCTCGTGCCAAAGCCCCTAATGACGCCTCTTTCAAAAACCAAGTCCTGCACGACGTTGGCCTGAATTGGTGTCAGCTGCAGCTGTGCTATCCGATTCTATGTTTGACACTGCGTCAACTTAATCTAACCCAATGTCTGACAAAATAGACGTATAAAAAACTGCAATGGAGACAGGAGGGATGGCAATGAGGACAGGCCACACATCTGCCGCGTCTTTTTTCTTTCGCAAGCATGTGTCATTTTGGCACGAAGTTATTAAGTTGTAAAGGTATTGACTGAAAATGTTCCTGGACTTTCTGATCACACCTGCCAAAAAGAATGCGCAGCGAAGGAGCCCCCCACTCAGGCCACAATGCCAAGACAGGACCACATAGCATCGACCAAGCCAACAATCACCGGCTTTGTCATTGCGTTGCCGAGCCTTGTGTTACTGGGTTTGTAGCCCCATCACATCAACCCTGACAATTTCTATCTACAAAACCTTCCAACTCCAGACTAGGGGATGAGCCCACCCCCCAAAAAAAATGACACCCTTTCTTAACGAGGCGCATGCCCCCAATTTGTGAGCTACTCAATCCCGTCAGTCGGCCAGGCGCGGCCCTTGTAGGCGAGCTAGCTCTCCCAAAGAAAGTCTGCGGAAGAACTTTGTCACAAACGGCCCACCCGCCACCCCCCCGGCTTTTGGTCAAAGTCCTGAAATGATTCCGACCCCACAGCTTGCAATTCATTGAAATTCATTCTTCCAGTGTCTACATCTACTGCAAAATTCTCTTCCTCTGGAGAGAAACCCTTTTTCCGGAGGTCGGCAAGGGCAGCTTCCACATTGCAATGGCTGGTTTCCAAAAGCGACGCCAGCACATCTTCCTTCTCATCTTGAGTTAGGAGAAGCGTATCTTCCAGCACAGAATCCAAAGAAACCGGCTGGCACTGTGGTTCTGGCCACGCAAAATCACGGACCATGCTTGACGCCCTCAGCCCGAGGATGTATAACCTCTTGCAGCTCTGTGGAACTCCCCAATCCAAGGAATCGATCACTCTCCATTGCCACGCAAACATGGGCAATGCGCCGCGCAACTCAGCTAGCATGCTTTCAAACGTTGTGCCATGTCTTCGAACCAAAGACTCGACATTCTCAAGAAGGACACATTGCAGCATGGACGCCAAAGCCCGAAGTCTACTCACCATTAACTTGAAGAGTGGTCCACCTCGCGGGTCTGCCCAACCGTGGCCTTGACATTCGGGATAATAAGGCTGGCAGGGAAAGCCTGCAACATACAGTGTTGGAGCTGGGGTATCTGAAGGCAGAGCACCGCCCACGCATCTCAGCACAACACCCGGGCGGTTTTGCTTCAAAAATCCTTGGGTCGGCTAGAAACAAGAACCATGCCTTTTGGGGGCCGTGCAAAGGCAAGTCAAACAGTGCCAAGCAAATGCAGCAAAACCATTTTTGCAACATTGCTATCAGCATATACTTCGGGATTTTGTGAAATGAGCTTTACGCAAGGTTTGGCATGGCCTTCCAAAATTTACAATGCCTAGAGAAACATGCAATCAACAATCACAGACAAGCTTGGTCCGAAATCAAGCATCTACAGCAGGGACTGGGAGTCGGAGCTCCATGCGTGGCCCCGGCTGACGTTCTTGGCAGCAAAAATCTCTTGACAAGCCTCAAAACCAACTTCCATGCCCGAAATCTCCGGCATAGATCACTGATTTGGCCGTTGTCTTTGACTCCTCTTGCAAGCATTGTCCCTGCTCCAGGGCTGCATGTCGTTCGAGGCATAGCTCTACATCTGCATCTCGGCTGGGGCATGGCTCGGCATATGCAACCTCGCACAAGGTAGTCGGCAGGGTATGCACCAGGCCCATGCAGAGTCAATGCAGAGTAAGGGGCAAAGCGATCTTGTGCCGCTTGGCAGCTGGAGGTCCAGTTGGCTCCACAAGGATAGCGCTCCGTGTGTTCCACACATCTGGCAGCCCCGGTGGAAAAAACGAAGAAGGCACAAGGCCTGGCAAATCAATCGGGAGCTGCATGGCTCGCGTGCTATCTCATGAAAGTTCACTGCGTCCCATTGACAGAATTCCAGAATGTACATGTTACAGAAGCATTTTGACTTGCACCTTTAGGTGCCGCATACTTCAGCGCACAGTTACCTTAAACCTCTGTGGCCTCGCCACTAGCCAAGAAGTGATGGGATTTGCACAGCAAAAGCGATCGGTCTCTTCCGAACACAAATGCAATGAAACGTTCCCGAACATGATCACTGAGAAACATGAGGACATGTGCCAAGCAAAATCCAACATACGAACGCAAACCCGTCTTGAACATGACTGAGATGACTGTATGAGCACTGGAAGTTGCATTGGCATGGCGTTATTCTAGAAAATTCTTTTCCCCGCCATCTTGCTCCATCAATTGTAGCAAAATAATCCCAGAGTCAAGCTGCAGCAGCAAATTTGCCAAGCCGCACAAAAGCATTATCTAAGCGAATTGCCACCATGGGGCCGGAAAATTTGGGCCCCAAAGCCCGATACTGCGCAGCGCAGGCTTCAATGGTCTCAGCAGTGCAATCAGTTGCGAATCGTGGCAGCAAGAGTGGGCACGGCAATGTGCTCAACATGGAGCTCAAATCTGGAAACGAATGCTGTTCTGAAATTACACCAACAATCTTGCAGGGCTTGTACCAGTGAAAACACACACCATCTCCCACTTGCAGGTTGCAGGCACCTGGTCTGTCAGCAGGAAAAGCTTCATAAAGCTTCCGTTTGAAAAAGCGGTCCTCAGCATGGGACTTCTTGATGGCCCATGGGCGAACAAGGCCAACAGGCTCCACAGGTGGATCTTGCTGACATGCTCCTAGCCGGCACCAATCAGGAACACGGATGGCTCTTTGCTTGTGAAACTTCTTACACTGCCTGCCTTCGTTGGCACCCCGGATCGTCTTCTACTTTCTGAGATGAGGGTAGATCAGGAAATACGTTGGGAAGTTCAAGCTGCAGCGCCGAGGCAAGCATGGACCTAGAAATGGACCGGTCAGTTCCGGTTCCTAAAGGAAACCCTCTTCGAAAGAACTCACTGCCACGGTGATGCATCAGCACATAGCCTAAGGAACATATGGAAGATTCACGAAGACGGCACTGTCGTGCATCATGCACACTAAACATTCAAAGTTTCCATGCAGGAAACAAGCTCAGACATGATGATGTCATAGCCTAAGAAACATACACACTGCAGATTCATGAAGACGGCACGCGTCACTGCGCTGTTTTCAAACATGCCGAAACAGAGCTGATGTGTGGCCCTGAAGTTTGGCCTCATCTCAAACTGGCTCCGCAAAAGCTGCTCCAACGCTGGCATTTCATATATCTGCTGCAAACATTTGCAAACATCTAGGCTTGGTTTCTAGCTACAACAGAGATTTGCTTTCACTTCTGGCTCACGGTTCTTGACAGGAGGATTGGTGTTCTTGTCATTGTCTTTGATCGGTCTTGCGGGGACTGCACGGGGAGTCGCTTCGGCATTGCGGGGCTTAGCCGGCTTAGCCTGCTTAGCCTTCAGCTGGCCCCCTCCGGTCTGCTTCAAGGCACGGTTTCTTTTTTGCACTCACTTCTGCAGTACGGTTCTTGACAAAAGGCGTGGTGCTCTTACCATTGTTGACAGGATTGCCACTCATCGGTGCTAGGGACACTGCATGAGGCAAAGCGTTTGGCAACCCGTTGCCTGCAACTTGAACAGTCACATGAAGATTGACACTTTGGGCCTCCGGAGTCTTCACTGTTGCTGCCGGACAAGCGAGTCTCCCAAAGAAAGCGCCTCGGGACCCAAGAATTTGTGAATCTATGATAGGAAGGCACAACTGCAACAATGCTTCACGATACATAAAATATATGTCAATCACGGCTTTACCACACTTTAATTTTAGAAATTTGATTGATGGTCATTCGGTCATTGGGGTCATCATGTCAACATATCCAAACATATGCCAACTATGGTTGAACACAAGAATATTTGAAACCCATCACGTTTTCCTAATTTACAGATGGTTAGTCCCAATTATCTGGGCAGCTATACTGGAAAAGAGGACAGCCAAGATCATTCCAGCTTCAATGGCCCTACATGACACTTGGATTCCAGTTTCAATGGCCCACAGTCCCCACTCTGCTGGCCTCAATTTTTCGAATGGCTTTCCTGTAATGCAGCAAAGGCGGATCTCATCCTCTTCCATGTTTGGGGTGGTAGGACGACTCACTTGGACCTGCACCACAATCGTCACAACGAGCCAACTATCTGGTCTTGTCGAACATCTGCTACAAGTGCTAGGATACCATTAGATCGAGAGAATGGGAATGGGAAAAAAGAAATGATATTGATGTTTTTGTTCCAAGGGATCAGTAACATGGAAAATTAATAAAAGTCTCTGCTGGTCATGTGATCCACCTTTACCTGACACACCATGATCACTCCAGTGCCCATGGCTCTTCCGGTCACCTCTGCTGTGGCAACAGTTCAGCGCTCGGCAGGGTCGGCTGCCATGGAGCTCTTTCGATCCAAAGAAATCAGACGGAACGGTTTTACCGAACGAAATGATTTGCATCGTTGCCGTAGCAATGTTTGCTAAACTGTCGGTGACATTAAAAGTTTGGACATCACGCCATTTTTCCACCAGCAAAACTTAGATAATCCAAAAAAGACAAAAATGCAAGCATGAGATCCCGATGTGGATCCTTTTCACTTTGACAGTGAAAATCTAATGACCAAAACAATGTTCTCAATAAACCAAACAGCTTCAAGGCCGAGCAAGGAGAACAGGTAAGAAGTGTGATTTGATTAAAGAACCTGGAAATTTGCAGAAAATGGCAAACCCAGTACATACATATATATATATATATACAGTGATCTCTATATATATATAGAGTGATATATATATATATGTAGTGATATATATATATATAGTGATATATATATATATAGTGATATATATATATAGTGATATATATATATATATAGTGATATATATATATATATAGTGATATATATATATATAGTGATATATATATATATATAGTGATATATATAGTGATATATATATATATAGTGATATATATATATAGTGATATATATATATAGTGATATATATATATAGTGATATATATAGTGATATATATATATAGTGATATATATATATATATAGTGATACAAATATATAGTGATATATATATAGTGATATATATATATATAGTGATATATATATATATAGTGATATATATATATATAAAGTGATATATATATATAGAGAGATAGTGATATATATATATACATATATAGTGATATATATATAGTGATATATATATATAGTGATATATATATATAGTGATATATATATATAGTGATATATATATATATAGTTATATATAGTGATATATATATATATCACTATATATATAGTGATATATATAGTGATATATATATAGTGATATATATATATATTGATATATATATATATAGTGATATATATATATAGTGATATATATATATATAGTGATATATATATATATATAGTGATATATATATACATATAGTGATATATATAGATATATATATATATAGTGATATAATTATATATATAGTGATATATATATATATATATCACTATATATATATATATGTATATATACAATGGTGTGTGTGTATATGTATATATAGTCCTAGAGGATCACAAAAATGTTGGAAAGCAAACAGTAAAACGAAGCAAATCGAAGGAACTGCTTTGGATCCTCCGTCAGTTTCTCCTCCTCCTCCTCCACGCTCTCCTCGATCAGTTTCTGCTTCTCCGTCGGCTGGGTATCTTCCATGATTTTGTCTTTGACCTGCTCCTCTTCAGCGACTGTTGTCTCCTCCACCTGCTCCTCTTCACCTACCAGGTTCTCTTGTGCTTCTACATTCTCCTCTTCAGTCACCTCTTCAACCGCCCTTTTTTCCTCAACCACTTTCTCTTCTTCAACCACGTACTCTTGTTCAACCACTTTCTCTTCTTCAACTACGTACTCTTCTTCAACCACTTTCTCTTCTTCGACCACTTTCTCTTCTTCAACCACGGCTTTTTCCTCAACCTTCTCCTCACCCATGGTTTTCTCTTCTACCTTCTCCACAACTACTTCTTCGTCTTTGATCGAAGCATCCTCGCTCACCTCTACCCTCTCAACCCTTTCGTCTTTGTCCTCCATGTCCTTCTCTACAGACTCCGTGCTTTCAGTGACTTCAGCCTGCCAGGGACAGATTGCGAATCGTGTCTCGGAGGAACTTTCCCACTGAGTGGATGGTCATGATTGGGAAGTCCATGGTGACATCCATGGGCGGGGTAGTATAGAATAAAACCCATAAACCCTAATAAAAAGGCTCAATCCCCTGAACTGTCCAAGTTTCTCAACGGATCCTTGAATTTAGAGACATTTGACAAACACCGTTGATTGCCAACTTCCCCATTTATACCATCCAAGGGTCTATGCTTCACCTGCAAATCAACTTGCAAACATCATTGCGTTATGAGAGCAACTGCACCAAACAAACGGAACATTTGGCTATTGCTCACCCTCGTTATCAACGAATGTTCGCACTCGTTCTCAACGAAACCAACCAAACTTCGACGGAAAAACCTACAAAAAAAATACCATGTCATGTGTCTAACTCTCTAGATATCGTGGGTCAATGGTTTTTGTTAGTGCTATGTACCTAAAAGAAAGAACTCGCGCAGAACAGCCACACCCAGCCTGCACAGCTGGTCGCCTTGGAATTGGAGTTTCAGCCAAGTAGAACTAGGGAGTCTGTCGTTGTATCTACTGTCTGGCAGCATGGATCATATCAAAATCACATTCACAGTACATAATTCTCCTGGAATCTCCTGGACATGTCAGCACCATGGATTCGGGGCGAATGTCAATGCTTCCCAAACAAAAAAAAAAACGGTGCCCCAAACTTCACCCCACCCACTGGCTGCCGCGCGGAAGGTCGTCTGCTTGGGCGGCATCTTCCATCTGGCCATCCTCGGACGACTGGGGCCTAGAGATGCTGCACTGCTGCTAGGGGAATATGGCAAACTTCGAACAAGAGACCAGACATGATTAACCCCAAACCTGATTTGTCAAACAATCTTTTCTTGTGCTTTCCTCTCTAACCAAACGTCTTTTATAGGGTTTGATCATTTGAGGTTGCTGAATTTGTTTTTCAACCTAATCATTAGCGGGCAATATGTTGCACCCAATCATCAACACCAGTCTTAGATGCCGTGAGCTACTTAAGGGGGTCTTTGCGAAGCGCATTGTAGACCCTTTTATACTGCAAGGGGCAACACCAGTCACGATTTAAGTTGATGTAAAGACTGTCTGAGTATGGATTGTGCACGTAAACCAGGTTATGAATCCATGCAATCCAATTGATAGGTCAGTTTATTTATATCCGCATCCCTAACATTGTGGAGGTTAACTGTTCACTCCACCATGAATCCACATCCCCCAGCGCCGGCGTCCGCAGTCCTCCAATCCATAGAGTCCCCTCAGTGCACTGGGCACTGTGGTGCTTCACTGCTGCACTTGCTTCATAGGGACTTCCAGGATGGGTTGTGTGAGATAATACTATATTGTCATACACATATATGTGTATACATATACATATTACAGTATGTACTATATCTACTCCGTGTATAGACATGTAAATACTTTATATGCTTGATATACATAGTATTTGAAACCCATGGTGACATGGTGACTTGGGGATCCCCCATGACTTAAGAAACGCCCACGAGCTCCGGGCGGCTTCTCGCTGGTGGGACTCTCCAACATGCGATCCGTGCCGCGGCGCAAGACTTCCTACGACAAAGCATGGAAAGAAACATATGGGAAGAGCTGGGTCAAAATGGTGGTTTCTAATGGTTTCTATAAGATTTAATGGTGATTTAACGTGGGTTAACGCGATTTATATAATGGTGATTCAATGGGATTGAATGGTGATTTAATGGGATTCAAGGGTGATTGATCGTGTTTTTTGGGGGATTCAACTATGAAACGTAGTGATTTAATATGCTTCAACCAACAAAAATGCTGATTCAACAGGGTTCAATGAGATATGTGCTGGGATATAGCGGGGATATGCAACATAATCTACCCCACTATCTGGTATCTTCCACGGTCAAGTTCGATGGGATTAATGGTTATGGCGCTTTTGGTCATCCATCCCACCATGGGAATCCTGAAAAAATGGCAAATGGGTGCGAGTACTGTATATAAATCCCTAGTAATGGATTGATGACCATCCCCAAAGATGTGTATACAATCCAAGACCATGACGCAATATGCTAAAAGGAGTCATCAACAAATGATCATTTCAAAAGTATTGACAACCATGATTAAAGGGGATATGAATGAATATGGTGAATAGCCGTCTTGAAAGTATATAAAACCCCTCTTGACCATCAGTTACTTGGGATCCACTCCACATGGTTTGTTGCGCCTCCAGGAAGCCGGTCGGGAACTCATCCTTGGCATGCCCCAATGGAGCCTTAGCTGGCAAGGGAACCGAACAACAAATCGATGAACTGATGAGGCCTGCCAAACTCAGATTTGGATCATAGAAAAAGAGGATATGGGCAAAACTCCACCAAAATTCAATTGAGATCAACTGCAAGCTTGACAAACAGGATCCCTAGAATCTGTATAATTCACCACCGTGGAGCCTGATTGGCTCATAAGACTATCATTTTTGACTCCCCGGGTCTCCAAAACAGTTTCCCGGCATAGCGTGAAACGACCTGGCCTCTTCAAAGCAAGCGTTTGCTTCTTGGCGGACCTACCAAAATGTGTGATTGCAGGAAGAGGACCATCATCTGGGAGATTTGTTGACCCATCCCCAGATCCATTTAGGAGGCCCCAAAATGAACAGATTCAGTGTGGAATCATGGTTCCTTTTTTTAATGATTTGGAAGGGATTACTACACCTCATGCCACAGGTATTTTTCCAAGATGGCCACTAAACGCCTGCCCCAAGGCCGCTCGAAGCACTGTGTCCAGCCCTGATGTTTTCTCCTCTCTGCCTTAGACGCCGGGGAGTGTATCAACATGGGGATTTGATAAAGCCCGAAACACGTGGGTTTTCCTATGCAAAATCAAAGAGCATTGGATGATTTTGGATTCCCCTTTCTCAGAAACCAAATGGGTTTTGTCTGAAAATAGGCTATACTCACGAATTCGATGGTTTAGAAGATATGTTTCGGAGCAAGAATTGCCCTTTTGGGGGTGTACCCCATGTCTGAACACATTGCTTTGGTGATGTTCAAAACCCAAAAAGTGGGACATTTATCCCTGCACATAGCATGTGGAGGTGCATGCGACAGAAGCTGGTTGATAACAAATCATGGAATTGATTTAAACACAAAAAATGGGATCCAACCAAAAGGAAATGGTGAGATTATCAAGAAAGAATTGCTAGTCACATTGTACAGAAAGTAGCCAAAAAAAGGCGGCTCTACTAACCACAGCTATCAACCACTACCTGTGCTCAATTTTTTTTTTGTTAGGTCCCGTTCTTGGGGTTCACCTTAGATTTCAGGAATTCAAATCAGCATTTACTAAATATAAATAAATGTCCCTCTTCAAGTCCATATGCTCATGTTCCCCCCAAAATCCACCTTTGGGGACAAGTTTCTCTCGAAATCTCTTTTGTCTCTGTGGTGTCCCCTTAAACAAATCCACATTTATGGAACATGTTTCCGGTGAACGCCCGGTTTTTTCTTCCGGATTTCTGGGCCAAGCTTAGGCCCCTGCCACGTGGGCCCGGCAGGGCAAAAACCATGGTGGTCTCTTCTTCAGCCTGAAATGGAGTGATGAATGGAGAAAAATAAAATGTAGCAACCCCCAAAAGAATCAAAAAGCTCGACACGTGGAAAATATGTGGGAAACATCACCTATAGCTGGACACACTTTTGTAATTTTTTGGGCGTTGGTATAAAGGACACAATGGGCTTTTACCGGTGGTGAAAACCTGTTTGAATTTTGTTCATTGTGATTTGGATCATCATCACTTTTTGTAGGATGCAAAAGAACTAGTTCAAATATGTTCAAATCAGCAACCGATTACAGTATGTTTTTTTACAATCAGTTTGATGGTATTTTACCATCAAGTGATAGGAGACCAGGATTTACGCACCAAGTTTGTTGCCGTTGATTTTAGGGGTAAAGCATATATTTTTACCATTATTTTATTGCTTTTTGGTCATCAATTGCAAATCATGGTTTTTGCCAATTAAATAGGTGTTTGCCCCCCTACCAGGGGGCTTTACGATCAGAAATGGTGATTTCTTCAACTGTCCCAGAATGTCTTTTTTGTTGATCCCGGAATGCAATTTCAGCGGTTTCCCCTGAAAATGTTCACTAAACACCAATTCTGGAACATTTCAGGCTAAGATCTACATTTTGAAAAAAAAAAGAACTAGAGATACGAAGAATCCATGGCTGGGATGATAGATCATGAAGATCATGAAACCTAAGCCAAATCAAAAGCCATGAAACTGATCACTTCCTCTCTATACTAGCCATCATCTATGGGGCTTGGTCTGTCATGTTTGGAGCTCTTTTTGAATCATCCAGAAAGTGACAACGTCGAGATTGTTGTTGCTCAAATCCTAATTGTTTGCGGCTAAGTGCCCTCGTTTGTGGCTGAACTCGTTGTTGTTAGCAGATTAAATCCCAATTTTCTGATAAGTAAGTAAGTCTTGTTCTCAGATCCCCACTTTTTGCGGTTGGGTCCTAGTTTTTTGCTTCACAATCTAGAGAAACTAATGATTTTTGTTCAATTTAGACCATTTCCATACATCTCACGTTGGGGCTGTCAACACTCCCGAACCACCTCAGCCAACCAATTTCATGCCAAGGGGCAGTGGATCGACCTGCACCTGTGCTCCAGTCTCGGTTCGGCAAGGGCTGGACACTCCTTGCGTGGGTCGAGGTCAAGGAGCCGTCAGCATGAGAAAAGTGCAAGCAGAATATCATGGGGTACGCCAACAATATGAGATGGGTAAAAGGACCCAAGGAAGGATCACTTACACACACTTTCTTTGAAAAATTTGGAAAATATGATGACAAGCAATGGGAATTTTGGGGGCACCCTGCTTTCAAACAAACCCAAACGCGGTTTTAGGCCACAAGGATGTCAATTTCAGCCCCAAGCATTTGCAATTGACCCACCAATGTGGAGATTCCCCTTCTACAGCTACTTTTTTGATCGCCATCTTTGGTGCTGAAGTCGTGGTGAAACCCCTTTGAAAAGGCGATGATGGCTGATGAGAGAAGAACAAAACCTCTTACTAACACCTTCCCAGCGTCTTCCCTAATAACATAGTGGATGACATGCTAGATCTGCCTAAAATCTATCTAAGCTGACACTGCAAAGTCATCTCCATCTTCCCATTCAAAGATTGCAATTTCACAGCATTGTTTGATTTCCCGAACCGACATGGGGAGGAGGCCGCTAAAAGAAAGGGCTAAACTGTGAGCTTTACTGATTCGCTCAAGGGAAATATAGAAGATTACCCGCAAACTCCAAGGAAAATGTAGAAAATGATCCTGCAAACTGCAGAGAAAAGATCAAAATTTACATATTGCAGCAAATTCCAAGTCTCTCGTGTTCTTTGCAGATTTCCGCCAGCCAGCCACTGCGCTCATTGGGCTCAAAGGCCCGATGCGCGGGAGGATCTGGAGGATCCTGGGAGTTTTCTGCCGCTGAATCTGTCTACGATGGGGAGTTAACCAACAAAAGTGGTGATTTAATGTGGATATTCAATGGAAATCTCATGGGGATTTACCCAACAGGTCTTTGTCCCCTACAGTTTTGTTCTGGTCAACCATGAAGGATAATGGGGATATAGTGGAAGTATGATGAGATATATAACAAAGTATGATAGGTTGAATGGCTTTGTCTCAAAATAGGTTTGGTACACCATTCCATCCCATAGTGTATCATCATGTTCTCCATTAAACTGCAATCTTGAGCTAATCCCCTATTTTTAGACAAACCCATTTTGAGGATCCAACAGGGAAACAGTGGCAAGGCAAAGCAGAAAACTGGAACAACAAATCCTCGGCAACCAATGACTTGACCCAAATCATTCCAAATCCACCAAGTCAATTCCTGGTGAGGAAAAAGGGAACAAACTGATCTTCCATGTCTCCAGCTTGTGGGTCAAGACCCTGGTACCCTAGGCCCTAGGTACCCTAAATTAGCTCGTTATTGGATGGTTATTATTCCTCCAAATATTGTAATAATAGGTTTTGACCCACTGAATCCATCCCCCATTGTTAGCAAGAAGTAAAGCTGCTATGCTACCCAACAAAGTCTTGCCCTGGAATCATGGACTATGTTGCTGCTTGGAGTTCTAAGTTGTGATGGTTATGTTGGCCTCACTTGCGTGTCAAAATATGTTACCCCTAAAAACCGATCGTTCTAGATTGTGGGTCCTAAACAATGCCCAAACTCTGACTCATACCCTATTTTTGGGGTGGTTTATGACGGGAAAAACTGGATTTGTCTGATACCCCAGAATCCATTGATTAAGAAAACGATTTTCTCGATTCAAATGGTCATAAATCTGCCCATTTTCAGTCAAACCTGCCGCTTTATATCAATATCATTGCCATCCGAATTCTACCCCCATGATTGTTGATGAATCCCCAAGCATTGTTGGGTCAACCTGCATTGCAAGTTGGTAGGGTCAAGTCCCATGAAATTTCCAGGTCCCATGAACCACCTTTCCTCGTCTTGCGCCACATCTTCTGCATCCGCCAGCAAACTACCAAGGCTGAACCTGTGGTGTCAATGCCCATTTCAGGTACCGATCCCTTGAGGTATGTTAGTACCACATGAAGCCATAGAATTTGGGGAAATATTTCCTGAAATTTAGCCCTAAAAAATAGACCGCATATGTGGTAGGTACCTCCAATAAATCGGTCCCTGAAATGGCCATTGAATGTGGAACAAATGGAAATCATACAACTATCACTATCAACATCGAAAGGCTTCTGCAAACCTGAGAACTCTTCAACTCTTCGACTTCAAGAACAAGAATCTCAATTTTGCTCTTCTTGGAGCTGGAAGAGCTCTGAAACAATCCAAAAAGCCCCCACTCAGTATCTCGCTGCGGTGCAGGAGGTTGGTCCACTCTCTTCGGAGAGCCCGCCTGCGGAAGGTGGTCTTGGGGGGTTGAGCTATCCCAAAAGTATCCAAAAATTTAGGATTATGATCCCAAATTGCAACGAAAACATTGGATATCCAAAAGTCAACTGAGGATTCTCGTCCATTTGATGGAGCTTTGGAAAGACAACCTATCCGATACCAAGCAAAAGACCCTGCGAAATTGTCATCTAGGCCCTAGGCATATTGGGAAATGTTGAACATGATGATCATCCCAAGCTGTGAAGTGTTGAGGACATTGGTCGCTGAAACTCTTGATGTTGGCCCTCCAAGCATGGCTGTCCCTCCACAAGAGCCAAGGAAAAAACCTATCTTGGTGATCTGGAATCTTTGGAAACAACAAGATATTTCTAGCATTTTCTAGCAAAGGTGCCAATGAATTTTCCATGCTAATCCCCACTTTTTGAGGTGTAAATCCTCTATGGACAACTTTGGCATTGCACATTGCCATGACTCGCCATGACTCTCCGGGAGCCAGCTGTTTCTATCCCACTTGCGCGGTACGAAAAATCGTTGGGTACCACGTGTGCTAAGGTCAAAACATGGTATA
This sequence comes from Symbiodinium sp. clade C Y103, assembly GCA_003297045.1. Taxonomy (NCBI): domain Eukaryota; class Dinophyceae; order Suessiales; family Symbiodiniaceae; genus Cladocopium; species Cladocopium sp. clade C. The sequence goes on along the minus strand of BGPT01002814.1, from coordinate 16,173 downwards.
TGGTTTATGGTCATCCATCCTAAACTGGGAATCCTGAAAAAAAAAAAAGCTATGTAAATCCCTATGAATGGATTCATGATCATCCGCCAATATGGGACACTAACCCAAGTGTTGACCGTGAGACGTGCATTGAGAAAGAAGTCACATGGGAGCAAGACAAGCCTAAATCAAAGGCTGGGACTCAAAGCTGGACTCACGAGTTGTGTTGCCATCCCATCAAAGCAGATGACTTGAAGACTCGAATCCCGGCTTGAAATACCCATGCTGACTAATTAGACTGATTGCTGGTGTTTACCATTTACTTGAGCTGACTCTAACTCTCTGCATACCCGCTATATAGGCTGTAATGACTTTATGAGTGAGTCAACCCCGTACAATATTGCAATAAACCACGCCATACATGGCTCCCCAAGCATCATCAGAGGAACATCTCGGCACCTCCGACAGAGAGCCCATCACCTGAACAGAGCAGTGATTTGGCAGGACAAAGGGATGGTTTCCTGGTCTATGCTGGTCTATGCTGGTCTCACAATTCCAAAATTTGAACAACCGAAAAAACAACAAACTGAAAAGGAGATGGAAAACAATCGCCCGGACCCATGGGGGCTATTTCCAAGATGCTTGACGCCTCAAAGTACCGGAATACCATTGGGATGATCCCCTGTCGGATGGTCATCCGGAAATGAGCAGGCCATTTCAAGGGGTAGATCGCGTGCCGCCCACCCCCAGCTCCTATAGGGGGTACATATTATATTATATATACATATGTATGCATAGATAGATAAGATAAGATAAGATAAGATAAGATAAAATAAGATAAGATAAGATAAGATAGATGGATGGATAGATGGATAGATAGGATAGGATAGGATAGGATTGGATTGGATTAGATTAGATTAGATTAGATAGATAAATAGATAAGATTAGATCAGAATAGATCAGATAAGATTAGATCAGATAAGATAAGATAAGATAAGACAAGATAAGACAAGACAAGACAAGATATAAGATAATATAAGATACGCATAGATAGATAGATAGATAGATAGATAGATAGATAGATAGATAGATAGATAGATGGATCGATGGATGGATGGATGGATGGACGGACAGACAGACAGACAGACAGATACATATCTGGCTATCCCACTGGACATAATCACACTTATGTACAGCTTAATTCAAACCTGAAGCCCCTCCCATCACTGATGAGTCCCTGGGCCCCGGCTTCACTGCTGTCGGTGGCACGCACCTCTTCATTGGTCCTCAGCGCCAAGGGTTACAAGCAAATTGGTCAGAGGTCATACAGGCCAAACTCAAATGAACAGAATGCATGCACAAATTATTCAAATATAAATCAACAAACAAAATCAAACTGGCATGCAACCCATGTTGACTATGCCCAGAAATCAAAACATGGACCAAAGATGGCCAAAGAATGAGAACTCCAACAACAACTATGCAGACCATGAGACTGGGTGAAAAGCCCGATTCAGTCGTCGTCTCGAGTTTGGGAACCCCTGTCCCATTGTTTCTCATAATGCCATCCCATCTTTAACAACCATACAAATGAGGTATCCTCCATATTCAAACAGAACTACACATTCTGGTGCCATATTCTACTCCATGTGACCCACAAATTGGTACATCAGCATTTTGGGCTATGCAGCTCCCTCCCAATCTCCAAAACCGTCGTCACCGCCCGGATCATACTGAGCGCAGGATAGATACGACTCGTGGTCATCTGATACGATTTAAGTCAACACTTTTTCGAGCATGACTCAAAATTCTGTACCTTGAAGAAATGGGATGGTTATACATTTCTAGATCCAAAAGTCAGCAAAAATCTATGGCTCCACGCCCCAGTTTTTTGGGTCGCCCCAGGCCGCTGAGGCCCCCCGACGCGGCGGCAGCCGCACCGCGGCGCGCTTGGCTACGACTGCGGCCGCGGTCAGAAGACAGCGGCCGACTCCTGCGATGGGGACGAACGGAAGGATCAGCCTGGCTATGGGGATTTTAACCAACAAGAAGTGTCATTAAACCAACCAAAAAATGGTGATTTCATGGGATTTTAAGCAACAACCATCGTGATTTAATGGAATATAATGGGGATAACCAACTTGATATTGGATTTCTTGGGGGGTTCTCTGATATGATATGGGATTCACCCCCCTTAATGGCAATTTTAATTGGTAAAATAAGGATATACAATCCATGGGATTTGGCGGTACTCTATTTTCATACATGATAAAGCATCCCCAATAGGCATTGGTAAAATTGGCTATGCCCTACTTGAATGTAAGATGACACGGGTGATATTTCAGAATGCTTAGCTGCGTAGTATATGCCTTTTTGGAAGCAGAAAGTTAGACCGTTGAACTGCTCGACCTACCCAGTATCGTGGTTGAATTCCTGTTTGGTATTGGTTTACCCTCTGGGTAATTTGGCCTGGCAATGTAAAATCCTGTCTTGCGATCCATTTTCACGGAGGATTTTCCGTCACACTGGGGGAATTTCAACCAGTGATGCTTGATTAGTTCGCAGAGGATATGTCAACCATGAAAACTTGGGATGCAACTGATCCGACCAAGCAATTTGAGATCTGACTGATTTGACTGGAATTCATACAGCAAAATGAGAGGGGTGGAGTCATGAGAATCCCACAAACCTTACTTGTGGTTGCGCATATATCAAGGTGGTGCCCCATAGTTCTTTAAGTCGGTCCAAAACTCCAATAACTAGGGTGTAGGGTGGAAAGACCTCTAGGTAATGGGGCGTTGAACCAACTTATCACTGGAGGGCAACACCAATGGTCTAAGAATTTCACATCGACAATGGGGCAGCCCTCCGTGGCGTGTCATCCATCCCACCATGGGGAGCCAAGACAACTTGCTATGGTTGATGGATTGATGACCATCCCCCAATATGGACAATTTACCCAAGCTATTCACCATGCCACTGAAGTTTGAGGTATCTGCAGCCCTTCCAGCAGCTGCCACTTAATGCCCCAAAAGTCTCCTGTTTCGTCGAACTCGTGCCAGGTATGCCTGCTGGATCTTGGAGATTCTTGGGTCATGTCAATCAGGTGGAAGCCCCTCTCTTTGATTGGAAAATCCGGTTTCCTGTCAATGTTCCCCCAAATCATACTATGATGAGCTCAAACGTGGCCCAAAACTTTGCAGAACTTTTGGAGCGAACGCCCAAATGTATCGATAAGTGGCCAGAGAAATCACCCATTGACTTGGATTCCAATTCATCACCGATCACCCAAAAACAGCAGTCGAAAGGACGTCTCCTTTTTTCGTTCGTCACCAGTTTATCTCACCGCCCCAAGCCCGGGCGAAAACTCGGTCACCTCCTCTGCTTTCTTAGTCCTGCACAGGAGACAAATCCAAGAGCTCATGTAAATCCTGTGATGGTCTTGCGGATATTGGGAATATCTGAATATCTTGATTTATCACCCAATCCCACATTGCCAGTCACCACCCGGAGCAGCACACACGTTTGTTCTTGGGCCATTTCTTAAGCCTTCACCATCTTCTGTTTGTGGGGGGATCTCAGAATTGGTTTCAGGGAAAGTATACAGAAAACTTTGGACATATAGATATGATCACTATGAGTCACCATGGTTTCCGATGTTCACTTTAACCAACCCAGTGAGTCCTGGCTACGAACCAACTTAAATGGTGCTACGAGCATGGGTGAAGTCATTTGGTACCCATCAATTGGATGGCTGCTACGTAGAGGAAAAAAGCAGCATGATTCTTTTGGTCATATCATTGATGTTGGTATTATTCCTGTTTAATTCTACTATTGATGTTGTTATTATTGTCATTATTCTCGTTATGATCATTGCGATGATTGATCCCTAATTATTTCGTAGGAATGCGTGGTTTCCCTCAGACTTAAAGTTTGATCCACTGCCCATACGCCAAGCCGACTGTCTCATCTGAGAAATGGAAGTACGGCCAAGGGCGAAGCCGACAATCATTTGCACACATCGCCATGAAAACTGCAAGGATTCACTTGCAAAATGCATGAGACTCAAAGTCTTCATGACTAAACCGGCTATTGATCCATCTGTTGCTTAAACCCCCACAAGCGCAGGAGAAAATATCTTACAGCCAGAATAAATCTGACAACAGAAGGTTGCAAGCAGCTGGGAGGATTAATCAAAAGTGTCAATCAATGTGTGTACATATATATACATATATATATATGATATGTTGACGATGTATGACACTGTATACAGAAATTCAATATGTATCTAAGCTACTGTGTCTATATCTTTGTTTTTCATAGTCCTCCCCCCAAAAGAAAAGCTCTCCTTGCAGCCAGCGAGGGTGCAGGCTCAGTGCCTCCCGGAGCATAGTCAGTTTGCATGGCGTGATGGGAATTCCCTAGAAGTACAATCATCACATCATGGACAATGGGATGGGATATGACCAACCATAAAATGGGATCACCTGACCATAGTGGCTTCAGATATGTATATTGTATATATATATATATATATGATATGTATATGATGGATCTGGGATTCTATGGCTGGTGGTTGAGTGTGAGATCTATCCTGAAATTCATCGGCTCCTGATTGGGGATCACCCAGAAAACATCTTTGAAAAACATGTCGGATCTCCCCAGATGGGGATGGAGATATCATCATCACGGGATGAATCTCATGGGCGATATCTCATGGGATATCTCCTGGGGGGTTTTGATGAGACCATCCCCCCAGCCAACAGCTAGACCATGCAGCTGGGGGTTGGAAGACGAGTATCCTCTGAGTCGAGCTGGAGCTGGAGCTGGGGTTTTTGGTAATTTGGATCATCTGGGGTATAAACTCAACACATGAATGAAGCCACCAATTCGACATGTTTTTCCCAAACCGCGTTGAGAATCGTATTGGATCTATTCATTTTGGGGTCACCCATCATGGCCAACAAAGAGGTGGATCGATGTGGAAGATGGCTCATGGATATCTCAAGATGGAGTGGGCAAGACACTTTTCTTGTTAATGGCTCAGTATTAGCCATCTCATTCAGTGAGTGTCGATCAAGCTCAATGCTCGAAATATTTGTTCGGGGGTCACCAACTTCAAGAAAACTGAACCAAGGAGGAAATCATGACATCTTCTCTACTGTACCTCCATCCGAGCTTTGTAAAAGCTGAACCTCTGTCGCCTGAAGCTGCAGCTTTCGATCTTTTGCTCATCATGCCAATGACCTTAGTTTCGGAAACGACATGAATGAATTCAAGAGCAGTCCTGTTGGTCAGTACTGTTGGTTAGAATGCCCGATGTTGCTCAGAACTCCCCCTCATCTTGTTTAGGGTTTCAGAGCCAATTAGCCATGAAATGGTCAGTTGCTCATGCAGATACCCTTCAATTCCCAGAAGAGACCGTCGCGGTTTTCCATTTAAGGGTTGAAATGTGACCACCATGGCAGGAGGCCCCGGGCATTCGCCAGGCAGCAGCTGGTAGTTGAACAATGCTGCAGAAACCAACGTGTTCTGACCTCTTAAAACTGCTGAGAAATGTTGAGTTGGTACATGGTTCGATTTCAATAGCTCAATCTTTGCAATTCGTGGGGCGTCCAAAGTAGGAGAAGTGGTGTTCTTCCGTTGGAGTGAAACGCTCTGCATTCATCTTGAAGTTTTCGCCCAAAGCTGCGGAGAAGACGCAAGATTTGACAACACACGCCTCTGCTGACCCTGAAAAAATTGGGAGCTTCACTTGATTTCATTGCCATTCTGGAATTTCCCTTAAACTCGGTTTCCGGTGCGAGAGTCAATAGAGAACACACCTACCGCCGTTACACCTGGCCCCTCAACAGGTGCATCAATCCCAATAAACTGTTTTGTCCATCCTATCTTTGTGGGAATCTGGCTTTCAAAAAGCACTTGGTCGTGAAGTTGCATTTCGTTTTTTACAGTAATTACATGTTCTTTCAAAAATGCCTCAAAACAACCGTGAAAAGGGAATAGTCCACAAACAAGCCAGCACCTACATAAAAAGCAGGTTTTGAACCCCGCAAATCAAGTTCCAATTTTTGTGTGCATCCTAAAAATCTGAAGGAAAGTCAGTTGAAATTCAAACTCAAGCTAGACTGTCAAGTCGCAGTGTTTGGAGTCAGTTCTAATTGAAATCAAAGTGAACATCCAATTACTGGAAGTCAATTTCATGCAAACCTAATTGAAAGTCAAGTTGCCATCAAAATCAAGTATATAAGTCGATTCAAAATCAAATCAAACCAAGTCAAAGTCAGCTCAATCAATTCTAAAAACCATATCCATTTCCATTCGCAGACAGCTTTCCATGCATACATTTCTCAAGTACCTAGAAACCTTGACCTGCCTACATGTCAGATGGGGCCCAGGGGTTAAAACATGATTGTTAAATCCGAGAATAAACTTCCAAAATTGGGATGGTTTTTACCACCTATTTCTGGTGAAATTTGGGATAGTTTATCACCGAGTTTGCCGCATCATAAGCCACCACAACCCGCACTTTTTCCGCTGGATCTCTGGTAGTTGCATCGAATTGGCCCGAACAATCCGGTAAACTTTCCTCATCTCAAGGTTTATCAGTTGATCAAGGCGCCAGCGAATTTTGTGGCCAGGCGTCATTTCGCAGCCCATCATTTTTGGGATTTGGCTCAACAGATGCGGGCCTTGTGCAGCATTTTGTCAGTGTTAGAAACCATCCAATGTTGCAAAAAACATCTTCATATCAACCACCCAATTCTTCTGGAAATCTTGAGCCATACCCCTTTTGGTGCAACAAAAAACCACTACTTTACAGCGCGGGGAAACCGCGATCACCGCGATCCGATCAGCTCAATGGACTATGCTCCACCTTTCACCACTTCAGAGGCCTAGGTCGTGGCAAATCCTTGTGAATAATGGAACAAAACCATATTGGTGGTTGTTGGTGGTTAAGAAGCCCTCACTTGTTGGCGGGTCACCGTTGGTCGGTGTTGATGCTTCTCCCGTTGGGGAGTTGGTCAAATCCCCAATATATTGTTGTTGTCATCGATAAGTAAATGGTGCATATTTGAATAGTGAATGATGATCGTAACATAATAGCTGAATGTGACATCGATGATGATGATCATGGTTATCATGATCAACAGTTTTATTGTTGTCTTGTTTACCTCCATTTATTCTATGATGATCAATCCGACAATAAAACCCCTTATTCAAGGTGTGTAAAGTCCCCAAAATGGACAAAATGAGGTGTGGTTTCAAAAGAAAAGTACAGGAACGCCCCGATGGCATGTTCAGAAAAGATGGTCTGTTTGTGCGCCTTTTGCCCTCATGTAGCCATGGATAGTCAAAACTTCGGGCTATCCCCCTATTTACGAACCAAACATCCGAAAAAGGACATCTGAGGTCAAGGATGCATGTTGCAAGTGGGAGATGGTATAAATCTGCCATTTTTGAGGGACTGCATCACCAGGTTGTGTTTTGCCACTGTCTTTCTCTTATGAAAAGATGCCATGCTGTTTATCTTTGCAGCTGTAGAATGCTGTATATGATTCACCACCATTGGCGACGATTGTAACTGCGGCCTGGGCAATCATGGTGAGGGCGATTTGTGTTTACAAGGTTTGAGAAGATTCCGCTAGCAGATTCTTGTTGCTTTGGTAGCTTGAGCTTCTTCGGATCAATAAAAGAGGCGTGGGGCATTCTGAAAGAGCAAACCATCACTAGGGTGACTCTTGCAGGGGAAACTTGCAGGAAATCGCGCCTCTGACCAGCTACATAGGGGGTTCATTAAGATGTCCTTTTCCCCACTGGTTGACTAATGGATGGCTAGATTTCATCGAACACGAGTCAAAACACGTCAGTATATAGTCGTGTGTCTGGCCATTCCTTTTCCTCCTTCAGGACATCGGGTCAACGAGGTTTGTGGCATTATCCAGGTTTCAGCAACCATATATTTTTTCAGCACAGTCAACAAAAGCCACCTGCCACACCACGTCGGGGTGCAGTTCCACTTATAAATAGAGATATGATCATAGCTATAGGGGGCCCCATATCCCCACTTGTGAAGGTGATTACCATGGGTATAACCATCAGCAACCAATCCTGCACCCAAAACACACACTTCCGCTAGGGCTCAAGGGCCAATCCATTGCTCTGCACCACACGCATGGGGGAGGCCTGGCCATCAGCACTGTATGGTTTGCAAGTGGATTATACCCCCCCCCTTGGAACTACTGGGGTATAGGGATAGAACTGACGGAAGATGCTTAAACAAAAAGAACAAACATGCCATGTCCGCGCCTTGAATTTTCTCTTGGAACATGTGAGAAACATCCAACAGCCTCATCCTTGCAGATGATGCGTAAAATAAACATCTCCACGCCCTGCAGCTGTTGGGCCTGTGCCTTCTCCACGTTCTTCCCGAACACGGACCTCAGTCGCCAGCAGCTGTTGTGCAAGCTGTCTTACTAGCGGTTTTCCTGTCGAAAATGCCATGAGATGAGATCAAAATCAATGGAGATTCGAACACCTGGTAACTCCAGAAAATGCCACATGCTCCTCCCGGCCGCACCCCCCCCATTCTTGGGCCAATTGCAGGCGGTGCTCCCCGTTGGGAAAGGGAGACTCCTCACGACACAAACGGTTTGATACATGTTGCGGGAGGGGAGATCTACTGGTACCTAAATTTGGCCAAAAGATGTCCATCCCCCTGCATTGCTACTGAGTCATAAATCAAATGCCTCGAGGCAACTTCCTTGGACCCACTTGTTGCGGGATACTGGCTGAGGGTTCAGAAAGCAGGGTATGGAAATTGGCACTTTGGATCGGTGCTACAGGTTGAGAAAGGTGGAGATTCCCAAGTTCAGTTCGTGGGTGGAACTCAAATTTGCACCATCAACTAAACAATATTGAGCCGACCATTCCTCAGTTGAACTTGATATTGTGACTTGAGATGACTATGGTCTTTCTGTTTTCAGGCAGGGGTTTGTTGTTTTCCTGACTTGGAGACCACTTTGGGGTCTGCTTTCTAGAACACCAATATCACATAGGGAACTTAATGTTTGCGTCCAAATCAGCAACAAGGACTTTGTACCAGTCATTGACCCAAAGAAATGTCTCAGCTTTTTTTCGGTAAAATGGAGAGAAGGATTGGATTTCCATCCTTCGAATTGCTTCATCTTTGGAGGCCGAAACTTTGTCGCCTCAGAAGCTGGGAAGATAGGCCTTCTAAAGCTAGGAAGATGACCGCAAAATTCATCCAAATTCATCCAAATCCATCCACACCATCCACCATTTTGATTTTTTTCCACTTGGATATAAACAATACTCAATCCATCCCCTCTAACCCTGGCTTTCTGATAGCCACAGTCCATGGTGTCACCATTACGTCAGGAACAGCCGCGCTTCCAGCAGGTCATGCCCGGAGTGCACGCAGTCCAGCAACGGGCAGCAGCCCGCCGGCGCTGAGGCCTGGTCGGAGTCGTGGTGAAGCTCCAACAACTCCTCGGAGAGGTCCTGCAAAATGGAGCCTTGCCTCGAGGGGCTATGGTTGGCCATGGTTGGCATGGTTGAGACGTGGAAAAAAATAGGGAATAAAAGGGAAAAAGTGATGTTCTCAGCATTTACCATCATCTTCACCCTATTGAGGTTGGAAAAATCGAGATTGGCCGGTTGGCCCTCTTGCTTTCACGGATCAAGAAGCAAGATCTATGTTGCTGAAAAACCTCTCGGACCATTCTTTGGTTAGAAATGAGATGCCGTTTGAAGACAGTTGAGGTCGGGTAGAAAGCGCATGCAGCTGGGAAACTTACAGAGCCTTGATGACTAGGACATCCTGCATTAGGACAGTTCAAACCCCTACAGGTGGATGGTTTCATCACCAAGTGGCACTTCAACTGCCATCAAGGGCCCCAGCAGATTCAAGCGCACCGCAGCACTCATGCTATCGCGCACCGTGCAGTAGGCGAAGGCTTGCAAGGTTGCCAGTTCTCCCAATGAGAGCCTGTGACGCTGGTTCATTGAAGGGATACAATCGTAAGTTTTCAGAGAATCATACTGTAGTTGTTGATTACATGTTTTTACTGTAAACGCAAGGGTTTTGTGAGATTTCCCCTGGAACCAATTGAATCCTATTGATCTTGGAAGGGGTGGCACTAAAGATCCATTGCCTCAAATGGGAAAATCCGCTGCAACAGATCTGTAAGGAGAAGCTAGTGGGTCTGGTGGCCACCAAGCATTCAGCCCTTTCTATCTCGGGAAAAGCTATTTGGAAAAGAAGAAAACCCCTTGGAAGTTGGGCTACAGTCCTGACAAGGAATACTAAAGGGATTTGGATTTCTGATATAAAAGATTATAAAAGTATCGCCAGATACAGCTTCTTGAGTCAGGGACATTGGTTTGCTTCTGCTTTCAACCTTCTATGAATCCCCGATTTCCCAAGCTTCACAAGGTTTCGCATCCCAACCTCCAAGTCCCATCAGGCCCATCCACACCTGGCGGCCAGAAGCCCAAAGGCCGTGGCATAGTGCCCCTTCTTCGGCCACCGCCCGCGGGTACCGTGCCACTTCCGTCCCACCCGCAGCAGTCCTGCACCCTGCAGGGCTGAAGCCCTGCAGGCCACCCCGTTGCTGGCCAGGTGCGCATGAAGATCTTGGTCCAGCTGGTGCCAGGACTCCAAGGACTCCTCGATGGGGCGGTGAGGCTACAGGCTGCAAGGGTTTTGACGGACACCAAAGTTTGGGGGGAGGCTTACCTCAAGAGCTTTCTGGGTGTGGTGGAATTCCTAAAATACCGAGGGGATCTGAGTAGATCATTTCAGGGGGTTGGGAGATGTCACCTTCAATGCGCAGATTCTGCCAGCAGTGACTGGAAGAGTCATACAAATAATGCAGAACAGACCAAATGACATTTGGGTGTGACGAAACTGCCGAATTTCATGGGGTACAGCTCGACCACATCTCCTGGTCACCCAACTTGTGGGCCAGCTGCACGAATCGCCCTTGCAGACGCAGCATGGACCTGGAGCCCAGAAACACCAAAGTCCTCAGTGAGTCCAGTTTCTCCAGCTTCAGACCCAGCTGACTCGCAGCTTCAATGCCGTTGGAGTGGGCAAATCCACCCACCGGCAGGGTGGCATCTGTGAGTTGACTCAACACCAGAGCTTTTCTCAGATCCAACTCCAAGTCCCCCCGATTTCCTGCACTTTTCCCTGCCACTGGCACCGCTTCCGTTGGTATCTCTATCTCCACCATCTCAGATGGAGCGATGCCATGCACCCTATCAGCATAGGGTTCCACCCCCAAGTGCTCTTCCAAAGGTCTCAGGCAATGGTGCAAAATGCGATAAACATCTTCAGATTTCTCCGCCATCAATCTAGCCACTGTGCACCTGTCCCCCTCCGTCAGCCCCATCACCGCTTGCCCGGTGATGCTGGGCGCCTCAAAGTCGTGGTCGCCCACCCGCGCCCCGCGCCGCGCGGCCAGCGCCACGGCCATGGCACGCAGACGCCGTGCCACTGGCTGCGCCAAGGGACCGACCGCGAAGACGGTGACGCTGGCAGCGAAGGGCGCGGAACGGGGGAAGTCGCAGCTGCGAAGGGCCAGGGACTCAACCAGGTGATCTTCCTGGTGGAAGGTGATACTGGCGATATAACCCACCACGATGTGGGATAGAACGGGCAATTTCTGGGATATTGTGGGTAAAATGATGGGAATCCAAGGGAGTTTGGCTGCGTGGATTGGCATCTGCGAGTCCAACAAGTGTCAACACCACTTCCAACTGGGTTCTGTAAATGTTCGAACTATGATTAATTGCCAGTGGCAAATCGGGATGATCAACTACAAGCTGCAAGAATGTGGGAGGGAGAAAACGTACCCTTTAGCTACCTAGGACAACCATTCTTCGCATAAACTTTGGGGTTTGAAAGTTCCAAACTGATACAGCCGTGGCTTCCAGTCCCCCGATGTCCAACATCCTGGGATGTATCTGCAATGCCTACCCAAACACAAGACATCATCGCTTGGGCTTGGCCGGTGATCAGGTCCCTCGAAATTCTACAGCTGTTTTGTCAAAATGTGCTGTTTGTGGGATCCCCATTTATTTTGATTAAATTCAGCAGTTATGTCGCTTCAAATCTCAATTTATATCAACTCTCCAGAGAAAAGGCCTAGACAAATCATGCTAAACCCCAGATGTTTGTTCCTGAGATTCCTCGTTACATGGACGTTCTCCGAAAAAAAAAGACACGGTGCCCAAAACCATTGGTTCCTCCCCATTCTAACAAACACCCAAATGATCCCATGAAAATCCCATGCAAATCCCATGAAAGTCCCAAAAAAATCCCTTGAAAATCCCATGAAAACATGTCTCCTCCCAGCAGAATTCCATGCGCGAGCGGTACTCCCTGAACGCCCAGCGCTCGCCCTTGGCCACTCGCCCGGCGCCCAGCCAGTCGACCACCACCGCCGAGGCATCCGCAGCCAGCACGAAACGGAGATCTTGGGAGTAGCTCCTGGGTTCACAGGGGGACACCCCCATGGGAATTTGGCAGCAAAATGGTGAGATAACCAGAAACAATGGAGGAAAGTCGCCATTTTTTGGATGTGTGAAATCCAGGATGGCGATTTTAACTTTAAAAAATGGTAATTTAATTGATGTACAGTAATGGTTAGGGGATATAATATAATGGTGCTATATAGCCAACCAAAGTCACGGGGTATGAAACAAGCATCGCAGGGCATGTATTAGTAGGGATATTTTGTGCGATATGATGCTTCAGTTCGTTAGCTAAGTTGGTTGAGAAAAGTAGGTCAACTGATGGGTTTATGTCAATAAACCAACTTGAATTCTCAATGATTCTGGTTGAACATGATTCTTTGAATACTGAGACTCCATGGGTAAAGAAAAAGACCCCATCCCCATCTCACCAGGATGCGACTGCGCGAAAGGCACCAGTGGATCGGGACTCAGCACCAGCAGGCCTCCAGGCCCCACGGTGGCCGTCAGCCGCTGCACCGCCGCGCGGCCGTCCGATTTGGCCTGGTACACCTTGGTGCTCGCCTGGCCGCGGATGGGTTGACCTGGAAGCCTGGAAGACCCAGAATTCTCAGATTTAGCCAGAATGGGAATCCTAAGCAGACTCGTGTATAGTTATAGATGAGGATTTGGTGACATGAGGAGTTTCCGCCAACAGAACTGGGAATTTGAACCAAACCAAAATGAGGATTGTAAGTGCCCATAACAGGGTGCTTGCCTCGGAGTTCGTTGGGGTTGTCCCATTCATAGCGGGGACCCATCATGGTAGTTCCCAATGGCGCCTGGACAAAAAAAGGAAATCTCAGTTTGGGATATGCCCGGTGTCATGGGACTGCAACTTGGACTTGATCATAACCTTCCAAGTGGATTGGCACTCAGAGGCACAATTCGGCATATGATTTACCACCATTTCCCAACCAACTACCCGCCTACTTTCCTAGCCAGAAATGGAAGTTTAGTGCCATCGCTCTTATGCCATCTCCCCATCCTGCGTGGTTCCAAAAAAGAACATACAAGTAGTTCCCGGGCAAGCCGGGGTCGGAAGTTTCAAAAATTGAAACACCTATAGCTTATAGAACTGAACAGAGCCTGGGCCTATAGGATGTGNGCAAGCCGGGGTCGGAAGTTTCAAAAATTGAAACACCTATAGCTTATAGAACTGAACAGAGCCTGGGCCTATAGGATGTGGGCAAGCCTTCTGTGCTTCGAAGCAGTGCCATCTCTTGCCTTGTCATTCCGGTGCCATGTCTTTTCAATGTTGGATCTTGTCTCATTTCATCGGAGCTCACCGCATCGCAGCTATTTTTGAGAATGGTCCATTGCATCCCATCTCATCTCATTTCATCTCATCTCATTTCATCTCATGTCGTGTCTTCTCAGCGTTTTTCCTCTCATCCCATCCCATCTCCTGTCATTTCATCTCATCTCATTTCATCTCATGTCGTGTCTTCTCAGCGTTTTTCCTCTCATCCCATCCCATCTCCTGTCATTTCATCTCATCTCATGTCTTCTCTTCTTTTCTCAACTCTTCTCAGCTGATCACAGCTGGTCTCATGTCATCTGAGC